>VMDO01019126.1:0-40425 GCA_007922755.1 Pedetes capensis | reverse complement strand
GAGTATTGCAGACAGATGTTTTGAGCACCAAAGGGGGTGAAACAAATATGGTCACAATTCCCATATACTAGTATATGCTTTACAGTCAAGAAAGGAGAGTAGCAAACAAAAAAATTACCAATTTTATCCATGGAAAAAATTGATTTTTCAAAGATACTTTATAGGTCATTCAATGAAGATGGGTGTTGGGGGTGTAGTTTAGTGGTAGAGTGCTTGCCTATTCCATGAGAAGCAATGGGTTCCATCTCCAGCACCACAGAAAGAAAAGAAAAGAAAAGAAAAGAAAAGAAAAGAAAAGAAAAGAAAAGAAGAGGACAGGAGAGGACAGGAGATGAAGAAACAAAGAAGGGGGAAAAGAAAGAAAGAAAGAAAGAAAGAAAGAAAGAAAGAAAGAAAGAAGGAAGGAAGGGAGAGAGAGAGAGAGAGAGAGAGAGCGAGAGAGAGAGAGAAGGAAGGAAGAGGTGGGGGAGGAAGGCAGGCAGGCTGGCCTTCTGGCCAGCTCTATAGCACTGGCAACATCAAGGCTCTTCTGTTTCTTTGTTCAATTGGACCATATGGTGGACCCATATGAGTCTCTCATAGTGCTCCGAAATGCTAACTCTTGCTTAATTACTTCTTTCATATACAGCATTATCCATTTTAACTAATAGTTTAAATTATTTATTTTATTGTGTAAGTAGAATTTATAAGCATATTATTTCAGGAACAAAGTGGAGTTAGAATGTTTTGTATTATAATCTGTTGTCAAAGATATTGAAATGTATGCATCCAAATAAGCATTAGTCCCTTTGAAACAATATGTTAACCTAGAAGTGATAGTGCATGCCTGTATTCCCAGCACTCAGTAGGCTGAAGCAGGAGAATCAATACAAGTTCGAGGCCAGCGTGGGCTACATAGCCAGTTCCAGGAAAGCCTGGGCTAAAAAATGAGATCCTTTCTCAAAAAACCAAAACAACAAACGAACAAAAAAGAAACACTATGTTGATTTGGGGAAAATTGCACATTTAATCCAGTTATGATTCTATTGGGTCATGCATTTCTAGAATCATCTTAAACCTATGGAATATTCTTTTTGTGTTTGTTTTGGTTTTTGCATTTATTTACTTATTTATTAAGGCAAGGTCTCCTTAGGTAGCCCAGGATGGCCTCAAATTCCTGATCCTCCTCCCTCAGCCTCCCGAGAATTGGGATTAGAGGTGTGTACCACCACACCTGGATTTATGAAATATTCTTTATAATATCCATAGTAGCTATGAATTTTCATTTTATGAGGATGATTTTAGCCAGTCTGAAGTGACCAAATATTTTATAAGGCCATTCATGATTTAGGTGAATTCAGTGAATCAGATAGTGTTTTGACCAAATAATAAGCCCACCTTCCTCTCTGTCTCCCTCCCTGTCCCCTTCCCCTCCTTTCCCCTCCCCTCCCCCCTCTTCCCTTTCCCTCTCCCCCCTCCCCCTCCCTCCCTCTCTCTCTCTCTCTCTCTCTCTCCCCCATACACACAGGAGGTTGAACCCAGGGACTTGCGCGTGCTACGCAAGTGTTCTACCACTGATCTGCACCCTTGGACCCTTTTTATTTTGAGACATGGGTTTGTTAACTTGTGCAGGGAACCTCTGGCCTCAAACTTATAATCTTCCTGCCTCAGCCTTCCAGGAAGGTGCGTTCTTACAGAATTCAACACAACATACACAGCTGTATTATTGAATTGTACTTTTCTAAAGAAGGACTGCTTTTCTCCTAAAAGTAAATGTTCACACGCACTGAGCATAACATCCAATTTGGGAACCACTGGGTTTGCCATGACTTTGCTTCTTTACCCTTCAGGTCTTAGCCAAGGATTTTTCCCTGTGACACATCATAGGCCCTGAAAACCAGGTCAGGTGCTCTTATATATTCCCACAGTGTCACTGGATGAGGCAGTAAACTGTGGCTTGTTCACTCTCTCTCTTTAGGATTGAGACTGTGCTCTTTGCACTGCTAACTCCTCAACATCAGTACAAGAAGGCACCAGTAAACACCAGCTGAATGAATGAATAAGTGAATGTTTCTTTTTCTCTTTTGTATTCTTTTTTTTTTTATTATTTTTTGGTGGTACTTGGGGGTAGGACGCAGAGTCTCGCACATACTTTGCAAGTGCACTACCACCAGGCTGCACTCCCAGCCCATTTTTAATTTTTTATTTAGAGTCAGGGTCTTGCAAGTTATGCAGGTTGCTTCTGGCCTCAAACTTGCAATCCTCCTGCCTCTGTCTCCTGTGTTGCTGGTATTACAGGTGTGAGCTGTCACACCCAGAGAATGAATGTTTCTTTCTGGAAGTAAAACTCAGGCTTGTGTGTGTTTTCTTTTTCTCTCCTACTATCAAAGCTAGACCTAATGAATCAAGAGTGTAATAAGGATGTTAAAAACGGGCATTCAAGTTGTGTTTTTAGATGGATATCTAGAGATGACTGACATTCACATTAATTTCAAGTCAATATCATCTTTCAAGGATATAGCCAGAGGATAACAAGGCACAAACAGGACATATGTTCAATTCAATACAGAAAGGTGGATCTTATGGTGAGCTCACTTTTACTCATCAGGGATTGACAGCTACCATTAACTCTTTCCAAGGGTTCCAGTTTCTTTGGCCTCCTTTAGCCCCAGGAGTTTTTACACAGAACACATTTTCCACATGATATTAAGTAATGGAAAATGAGTTGTTACACATGACATTTAATTTTCAACAGTGGGGGAAAGTATGACAAGAGCTGCAGGCAAGATCATTAATCTCCTTGGATCCCTGCACTTCCAAATACAGCCATTCATTTCATCCTATTAATATAGCTCTCCTCCTGTACCTAAATTGGATTGCTCATGTGGAAGGGATAAGGCTGAAAAGGAAGGCACACAGAATTGAATGTAGGGTACCTAACAAGAACCCAGACTGTAAAATGCATCTGGAGATGCAGAGTTGAATAATTTAGTATGCCAAGTCCTTACGTTTGGGATACAATTTAAAGGATTATCCAAAATGTAATCATATGAAAAGAAAAAGAGAAAAGTGATGATGTAACTTATGCATAAGCAGTAATTTACTAGTTTATACTTAATGACCCACAGATCCCTTGCAAATTATGAACAAATTATTATATGAATAGATTTATAAGTGTTAACAGAATATGACAAGGATATGATCACACAAATACACATTCCTACAGACTAACGGTCCTATTAATGAAAATGTTGCCTATAGCATTTTAACAGCTTTCTCTGATTATTGCCAATTAAATTGCAAAACCTCTGTGCAGTTCCCATTTTTATTTCAATAGTCAATAAATTTTAAAAAAAGTTGCCAATGTATAAAAGCCAATATTTTCTGTATAATGGAAAGGTACATCAAATTAAAAATTTCAACCAAGGAAGAAAATCTTGCCAAATAGCAATAACTGTAAAGAAATAAAACTTATATGAACAAGTTTACAAAGTGACATTCTAACACAGTACAAGTGATATAGAGATTAAAAGTCAAATTGTATCTCCAGTGCTGAGATGATTCAATTGTTAACTTCCTGAAACTTGATAACAAATCAAATTTTTAATTCCTTCAGGATTAGATTCCAAACCAGGCAAACCAGAGTTCTCTTAACAATAGTATGAACATGGCAATATATAATGGAGAGGTTGAAAGATGTCCTTGAGTGATGAACTAGACAATCATCCTGAGTGGGAGCATGAAATGCTGGACAGCACCTAAAGCACACTCAGGCCACGATGCATCAACAGGGCATAGACCTACCATTTTATCCGCCAATGGTGACATGTAAGCTCTTTTTAGTAGTAATTTTTAATGTACAGAGTACATTATGACATTGTCATACATGCATTTCACTGTACATTGCTTGTGTTCATCTTCCCTGTTCTCATCTCATGTCTACCTCCTCCATCCCCTGCTGCCCCACCAAAAGTCCCCCTTCTACTTGCATGTATTGTTTGTTTGTGTGTGTGTGTGTGTGTGTGTGTGTGTGTGTGTCTGTCTGTCTGTCTGTCTATACATGCATCCATCTTGATTTTGCCTAATGGGCAACATAAGTGATATTTCCTTTCCTTTCTCCCATTTCCCTTTCATCTTGGCCCCTTCCCTATTCTTAGTCCATTATTGTTCCCGAATAGTCCCCTTCTATTTTCATGACCTCTATGCTTTAATTTTGAATAGATATTAAGGTTTAGTTTCCACATATCAGAGAAAACATGTAGTATTTATCTTTCTGTGTCTGGCCTATTTCACTTAAAATGATGATCTTTAGTTTCATCCATTTTCCAGAAAATGCCATAATTTTGTCTTTCTTTATGGCTGAATAATACTCCATGGTATACATATACCAGAATTTCCTTATCCATTCACCTGATGACAGATACCTAAGTTGTGTCCACATCATGGCTATTGTGAATAATGCTACAAGGAACATAGATGTGAATAATGCTACAAGGAAGCAGGTGTCTCTGTGGTATATTGACTTCTATTCCTTCGGATATATATCCAGGAATAGTACAGTAAGATTGTATGGTAGTTCTAATTCACAGTTTTTTAAGGAACTTCCATACTGACTTCCATAGTGGCTGCACCAATCTATATTCCCACCAGCAGTGTAGAAGTATTCCTTTCTCCCCACATCCTCACTAGCATTTGTTGCTGTTTGTTTTGCTGGTGGTACCTGTTTTAACTGGGGTGAGATGGTATCCCAGTGTTGTTTGGGTTGCATTTCCCTGATGGCTAAGGATGTTGATCATTTTTTCATATGATTGTTGGTCATTTGTATTTCTTAACAAGTCTCTGTTCAGCTCTTTTGCCTATTTGTTTGATTGGATAGTTTAGATTTTGGGGTGTTTAATTTTTTGAACTCTTTATATAATCTAGATATTAATCCCTTCTCTGATGTGTAGCTGGCCAAGATTTTCTCCCATTTTGTAGGCTATCTCTTCACTCTGATAATTGTGTCATTTGCTGTGCAAACATTTTTAATTTCATGCAATCCCATTTGCCAATTTTTGATATTGTTTCCTGTGCTTTTGGGGTCCTATTCATAAAGTCCTTGCCTATGCCTATGTCTTGAACTGTATTCCATATGTTTTCCTCTAGTGATTTCAAAGTTTCAGGTTTTACATGAAGGTTTTTGATCCACTTTGAACTGATTTTTGTACAAGGTCAGAGAAAAGGATCTAATTTCAATCTTCTGCATGAAGATATCCAGTTCTGCCAGCTCCATCTGTTAAGGAAGTTTTCTGTTCTTCAACTTATACTTTTAGCACCATTGTTGAATATCAGGTGGCTGTAACTGCATGAGTTTATTTCTGGATCCTCTATTCTGTTCCATTGGTCTACATGTCTGTTTTTGTGTGAATACTATGCAGCTTTTGTTACCATGGCTCTGGAATATAGTTTGAAATCAAGTATTATGATGTCCCCTTCATTGTTCTTTCTGCTTATGATTGTTTTAGTGATTCAGGGTCTTTTGTGTTTCCATAAGAATTTTAGGATTGTTTTCTCTATTTCAGTGAAGAATATCATTGGGATTTTGATGGAGATTATACTCAACCTATAGATTGCTTTCAGCTGTATTGTCACTTTTATAATATTAATTTTTCCAATCCATGAACATAGATCTTTCTACCTTCTGGTGTCGTCTTCAATTTCTTTCTGTACCATTTTAAAGTTTTCATTATAGAGATCTTTCACTTACTTTCTTAGGTTTATTCCCAAGTATTTTATTTGTTTTGAAACTACTGTGAATGGAATTGTTTTCTTGATTTCTTTTTCCATCTGGTCATTATTGTTACACAGAATCACTTTTTTGTTAGTTGAGTTTGTATCCTATTACTTTGCTGAAAGTATTTGTCATTTCTAAGAATTTTCCGGTGGAGTCTTTCAGATCTTTTAGGTACTAATTTGATTTCTTTTTCTATTTGGATCCCTTTTCTTTCTTTCTACTGCCTTATTTCTGTGGCTAATAGTTCAGTTACCATATTGAATAGTAGTGGAAATAGTGGACACTCTTTTCTTGTTCCTGATTTTAAAGAGAATGTTTTTAGTTTTTCTCCATTTAAGATGATATTGGTCACAGGTTTTTCATATATTGCCTTTATTATATTGAGGTATATTCCTTCAGTTCCTAGTTTCTCCAAGACTTTTATCATAAAAGGATGTTGAAGTTTCTCAAAGGTCTTTTCTGCATGTATTGATAGGATCATGTGATTTCAAGCCTATTTATGTGCTATATTACATTTATTCTCATGTATATGTTGAACCACTCTTGCATCCTGGCATAAAACCACTTAATCATAGTGTATGATCTTTTCAATGTGTTGTTCAAATCGATTTGCTAGTATTTTACTAAGGATTTTTGCATCTAGATTTGTCAGGGAAATTGGTCTGTAGTTTTTCTTTTTTGACGTGTCTTTATCTGGTTTTGGTATCAAGGTAATACTGGCTTCATAAAATGAGTGTGGTAGTTTCTTACATTTGTATCTTGTTGAATAGGATGAGGAACATTGGTGTTAATCTTCTTTAAAGGTCTTATGTAATTCAGCTATGAGGCCATCTGGTCCTGGGCTTTTCTTTGTAGGAAGACTCTGTATTACTCCTTCAATATTACTGCTTATTGTAAAATCTGTTTATTTGTATCCTCTTGATTTAATTTTGGCAGTTCATATGTGTCTAGGAATTTATTTATCTCCTTTAGGTTTTATACTTCTTTTGGAATATAACTTTTTAAAGTATTTCCTAGTGTTTCTCTGGATTTCATTGGTGTCTGTTGTAATGTACTCTTTTTCATTTCCAGTCTTGTTAATTTGAGACTTCTCTCTCTTTGCTTGGGTTAGTTTGGCTAAGGGTCTGTCTATTTTGTTTATCTTTTCAAAGAACCAGCTGTTTGTTTCATCAATTTTTTAAATCTTTTGTTCTCAATTTCATAAATTTCTGCTCTAATCTTTATTATTTCTTGCCATCTGCTGGTTTGGGATTTTGTTTGTTCTTGTTTTTCTAACAGCTTAAGGTGTATCACTATGTTGTTTGTTTAAGTCTGCTCTAACTTTTTACTGTAGGCACTAATCGGCATAAACTTCCCTCTTAGAACTGCCTTTGCTGTATCCCAAAGGTCCTAGTAGGTTATATTTTTATTTTCATTTGATTCTAAGAATTTTTAAATTTTCTCTCTGATTTGTTCAAGTACCCATTGATTAAGAGTATGTTGTTAAATCTCCATTTATTTGTTTAGCTTCTATTACTGTTAATTTCTACTTTTATTCCATTATGGTCTGACAAAATACACAAGATTATCTCAATATTTCTGTATTTGTTAAGACATGATTTATGGCCTAAAATGTGACCTATTTTAGGGAAATCTCCATGGGCTTCTGAGAATGTGCATTCTGTAGCTTTTGGGTGTAATATTCTGTATATATTTATTAAGTCCAATTTATTTAGTGTGGTATTTAACTCTGAAGTTTGTTGATAATTTGTCTGGATGTTCTGCATATTGATTACAGTGGGGGATTGAAGTCACCTACTATTACTGTATCTGAACCTATCAGGCCCTTTAAATCTGGTAGTGTATTTGTTTTTAATGAGACTGGTTGCACCAATGTTTGGTGCACATATGTTTACAATAGCTATATCTTCTTGATCAATTGCTCTATTTATTAATATGCAGTGACCGTCTTCATTTCTTTGGACTGGTTTTAACTTGAAGTCTACATTGACTGATATATAAGGATAGTTAACTCTCCTTTTTTATTTTTTGTCCCCCACCCCCTTTTTTGGCTTCCATTTGCTTAATATATCAATTTCTATCCTCTCACTTTCAGTCTGTGGGTGTCATTGCCAGTGAGATATATTTCTTGCAAACAACAAATTGGTAGAAATTTTTTTTAATCCAATCCACTAATCTATGTGTTTTAATTGGAGAGTTAAGACCATTTGTATTTAGGTTTATTTTTGACAAGGGTTTGATTGTTCTTGTAATTATGTTGGACCTTTTTTGGCCTGGTTTGTATACTCCTTGTTCTTTTCTTTTCCCACATTTATATATAGGGTTTACTGGTTTTTTGAGTTAGACATAACCTATTCTTCCTTTGTTCTCTCTAATTTGTCTGTTCCTCTCATTATGTTCATTGTTTCTTATACTCTTGTGGTAGAGGCCACCTTTCTTCCTCTTGAATGGGTAGAACTTCCTTACATATCCTCTGCAATGGTGGCTTGGCAATCCTGTATCACTTTAGTGTGTGCTTGTCTTGGAATGTCTTTTTTAAAATTTTTATTCCTCCATTTATTTTAAAGGATAGTTTGGTTGGGTATATTATTCTTGGTTGGCAGTTATTTGCTTTCAGGACTTGAAATATATCAGACCAAGCTTTCCTTGCTTTTAGGGTTTCACTTGAAACCTCTAAAGTTATTCTGATGGGTTTGCCTTTGTTGGTGAGCTGATGTTTTTCTCTTGTAGCTCATAAAATTGTTTCTTTGCTTTGTAGTTTTATTGTTCTCAATATTATGTGATGTGGAAATGATCTCCTCTACTCTAATCTATTTGGGGTTCTGGATGCCTCTGTGGTTTAAGTATATATTTCTTCCCTTAGGTTTGGGGATAGGGTTTAGCTCAGTTGGTAGAGGTCCACTCAGCACTCTCTGAGGCCCTGAATTTGATCCCCAGCACCACAAAAATGGGGAAAAAACCAAGGAGGCCACTCATGAAACAGTGAGCCACTGAAAACCCTATGAAGATTACTATGATTTGGACCCAACTCAAGGGCACCTAACAACAACAATATGTTGTCTATGCCTCTAGTTTCAGTTTCAGCTCCTTCTTGTACCTCTGTATTCTGAGATTAAGTCTCTTCATTTTATCAAGTAGGTCCTGCAAGTTTTGTTCACATTCTTTCATTTTCTCCTTTTGTATGAGTAGATAAATTCTTGAACATTGTCTTGATTCCAAGATATTTTATTCTCTGCCTCATCCAATTTCTTTGAATTAATTTCAACTGCCACTTTTACTTGATTCACTGTGTTTTTCAATTCCAATATTTCTGTCTGATTCTTTTTCAAGATCTCAATGTATTTTTTTTCTGAATTTTTCTTCCAAGCTGAATATTGTTTTGTCAAGTAACTCAACTACTTTCATCTGCTTAGTTGTCTTTACTTTGAGGTAATTTATCATTTATATAAGGAGAACTTTAACTTTGTTATCTGACATTTCAAGCATTTTGGTATCCTAGATTTTGGTTATTGAAAGTTTGTGGTCAGTAAGGGGGTTCTCTTTTTCTTGTATATATATATATATATATATATATATATATATATATATATATATATCTTTTATTTAAAAATGTTTATGGGGTACAGAGTAATAAGGCTTACGCAATTTCCATTATACAACTATCATATTGCTTTTGGTTACTCTTTCATTAATTTACATATTTCACAGAACCTTTTGATTAATATAGAGTTAAAAATAATGCATATTTGGATTATATTCTCTCACCCCATGTATATGTATTGCCGTATCATCTATTTTGAGATTATCCCACCCTCTTTATCCCTCCATTGTTTCCCCTCCCTTACCCCCTATGTCAACCTCTACTCCCCCCAACTAAACTGTTCCCCACTTCTTTCCACTCTGCCTTAATTTTCCCTTTGTAGATAAGTGAGGTTGATCTTCCTTTAACTTAGATTTAGCAACCACATATGAGTGAGAACAAGAGGATATTTCTCTTTTGGGGCTTGGGTTCCTTCACTTAAGATGATATTTCCCAGTTCCGTTCATTTTGCTGCAAATGACATTATTTTGTTATTTTTTATTGCTGAGTAATATTTTATTGTGTATATATATACACCACACTTTTTTTATCCATTCCTAGGTTGATGGACATCTTAGTTGGTTCCATATCCTTGCAATTGTGAAAAGTGCTACGTTAAATATGGAAATGCAGATGTCTCTGTGGTATGCTGATTTATTTCCCATTGAGTATATATTCAGGAATAGTATAGCTGAGTTATACGGCAGTTCCATTTTTAGTTTTAAATTTAGCTTTTAAACTTCATGTAATCCCATTTGTCAATTCTTGGTGCCATTTCCTGGGTGATTGGAGTTTTGTTAAGGAAATAATTTCCTATGCCTATGTGTTGGAGTGTGTTTCCTATATTTTCTTCTAGTAGTTTTAAGGTTTCTGGTCTTATGTTGAGGTCTCTTATCCATTTCAAAATTGACTCTCATGAAAATTGAGAGATAGGATCTATTTTCAATTTTCTGCAGATGGAAATCCAATTTTTTTCCGGCACCATTTGTTGAAGAGGCTATCTTTTCTCCATTGAGTGTTCTTAGCCCCTTTGTGAAAAATCAGGTGGCTGTAGTTGCATGGGTGTACCTTCAATTCTGTTGCCTTGTCTTCAAGCCTATTTTTGTACCAGTACCAAACTGTTTTTGCTATTTTAGCTCTCTAGTACAGTCTGAAGTCAGGTATAGTGATCCCACCTGCAATATTTTTTGCAGATTAAGACTGTTTGGTCTATACATGGTCTTTTGTGCTATCATATGAATTTTAGGATTATTCTTTCTATTTCTGCAAAGTCTGTCATTGAGATTTTAATGGGGATTGCATTAAATCTGTATATTGCTTTTTATAGTATAGCCATGTTTACAATATTGTTTCTCCCAATCCATGAACAGGGGAGGTCCTTCTATCATCTAGTATTGTCTGCAATTTCTTTTTTCAGCATTTTGAAGTTTTCCTTTAGAGATCTTTAGGGTCTTTGGTTAGATTGGTAACTAAATGTTAATTTTTTTGTGGGGTATTTTGAGTGGGATTATTACCTTAATCTCCTTCTCTTCCTGTTCATGACTGGTGTAAGGAAGACTACTGATTTTTGAGTGTTAATTTTATATCCTGCTACTTACTTTGCTGAAGGAGTTAATTAGCTCTAAGAATTTTCTAGAGGAATTTTTGGGGTCCTCTACATAAAGGACCATGTCATCCACAAATAAACATAATTGGACCTCTTCTTTGCCTATCTGTATCCTTTTCATTTCTTTCTCTTGTCTGATTGCTCTGCTTAGGACTTTAATCACAACATTGAATAAAAGAGGAAAGAGTGGACATTTTTGTTGTGTTCCTGATCCCAGAGGGAATTGTTTCAATTTTTCCCCACTTAATATGATATTAGCTATAGGTTTGTCATAAATGGCTTTGATGATGTTGAGGTATTTCCCTATTATACTCATCTTTTCCAATACTTTTATCAAGAAAGGACATTGTACTTTGTCAAAGGCCTTCTTAGCATCAATTGAGATGATCATGTCTTTTCTGTCCACAAGAATCTTGATACGTTGAACTACATTATTTGATATCCATATTTGACCCAGCCTTGCATTTATGGAATGAAGTCCACTTCATGGTCCATAATCTTTTCTATGGGTTGCTGAATTCTGTTTGCCAGGATTTTGTTGAGAATTTCTGCATCAATATTCAGGGAAATTGGTCTATAGTTCTCTTTCTTTGAAGTGTTCTTGCCTGGTTTTGGTATCAGGGTGATGGTGGTTTTGTAGTATGAGTTTGAAAGTACCCTTTTCTTTTCTAGTTTATGAAATAGTTTGAGCAGAATAAATATTGATAGTTCTTCGAAGATTTGATAGAATTCTGCTGTAAACCCATCAGGACCTGGGCTTTATTTTTGTTGGGAGACCTTTTATTACCTTCTCTCTTTCAATGAATGTAATGGGATGTTTAAATTGCTTATGTCCTCTGGGCTTAAATTTGATAGTTCATATGTGTTAATGAACTTCTCCGTTTCTTCTGTATTTTCATTTTTTGGGAAGTATGATTTCTCAAAGGATTCCTTGGTGATCTTTTGGATTTCAATGGTATTAATGGTTATGGCCCCTTTCTCATCTCTAATTGTTTTTTAATTTTCTTTCTTTCTTTTGGTGAAATGGGATAGGAGTGTCTATTTTTATTAATCTTTTCTGAGAACCAGCTCTTAGACTTATTAATTCTTTGAATTGTCCTTTTGGATTCTAATTGGGATGTTTTTGCCTTGATCTTTATCATTTCTGTCTGAGTACTCCTTTTGGGATTGGCTTGTTGTCCTTCTAGTACCTTAAGATGTGTCATTGTTATTTAATTGGGCATTTCCTAACTTATTGATGAAGGCATTCATGGCTATGAATTTGCCTCTTAGAACTTCTTATGGTGTATTCCATAAATTTTGGTAGGATGTATTTTCATCCTCATTTGATGGCAGAAGTTTTTAATTTCCTCTGTGATTTCTTCAATGACCCATTGATCATTCAGCAGTGTATTATTATTTATTGTTATTGTTAGATGTCATTGAGTCAGGTCAGAATCATAGCAACCCTATGTATCTCAGAATAAAACATTCCATGACACTGTGCCATGCCTAGCACTATTGTCAGTGCCCCTCTGTTATTCATTGAGTTTTCAGTGGCAGATTGTTTTGGGAGTGGATTACCAGGTCCTTCTACCGAGCTTGCAGCACCTGGCATTCCTAGGTGGTCTCCCATCCAAGGACTAACCAGGTTGGCCTTGCTTAGCTTCCAAGATCAGGTGAGATCAAATGCCAGGGTGCTATGGCTGCAGACAGTGTCTTATTTAGTCTCCATGACTTGGTAACATTTCCAAAATTTTTCTTGCTTTTGAGTTCTAGTTTTGTTCCACTGTGGTCTGGTAAGGTACAGGGGACGATTTCTCCTTTTTTGGTATTTGTTGAGACCATTTTTTGTGGACTAAAATGTGGTCTATTTTAGAAAAAGTTCCATGTGGTGCTGAGAAGAATGTATATTTTGCATCAGATGAATGGAATTGAGAGGTGCTTGTTATTCTGCATGGATTTGGTACTTATTCTGTTTCTTTATTCATATTTAGCCTACTGTTTCTTCAAGTTACTCTCACGTTTATTATTCATTCCTTTGATCTTGTATTTGGGGTTGTCTTATCTCTCCTATATGTCGTATTTCATTGAAGATTCTTTGCAATGCTGGCATGGTGGTTGTGAAATATTTAAATAAGTCAGTATCATAGAATGTTTTGAACACACCATCAATTTTAAAAGATAGCTTTGCTGGATAATGTAATCTTGGTTGACAGTTATTCTTTTTCAGAATTTGAATGATGTCTGACCAAGCTTTCCTTGCCTTTAAGGTTGTTGTTGAGAAATCAGCTATTATTCTGATGGGTTTACCTTTGTATGTGAGTTGGCATTTCCTTCTTGTAGCCTTGCAAATAGGTACACTGCTCTCTAGATTTAACATTCAAATTATAATGTGTCATGGAGAGGATCTGTTCTGATCTACTTGGGATTCTGAATGTTTCAGTTGTATAGCTATTCAGCTCTTACCTTAGGCTTAGGAAGTTTTCATCTAATATTTCTTTGCATAAATTTCCTAATCCTCTCATGTGGTTGTCAGCTCCTTCGTGGACCCCTTGAATTCATAGGTTTTGTTTCTTCATTTTCTCAAAGACCTCTTGAAAATCTTGCTCATACTGCTTCATCTTTCTTTCTATCTTGGCATCTTAGTAAATAAGGTCTTCAAGCTTTTTTTCCATTTCAGCTATCCTATTTTGAGCTTTGTCTAGTCTGTGTGCTGAAGATTCTACCATAACACTGTGATTAATTTTGCCTTGCATCTCAAGGACCTCTGCCCAATTCTTTTTCAGGATCATAACTTCTCTGGAGATTTTTTCTTCCAAGTTAGAAATCTTTTTATCCAGTGAATTAACTGCTCTCATGGTGGTATCTTTAAGGTCGTTCAACATATTTATAAGCAGCAGTCTAAACTATCCATAAGGTATCTCTAAGAATCCAGTTACCCTGAAATTATCCATTGAGGGGCATTGGTCTACTGGATCTTCCCCTCTAACTTGACCTTTCATATTTTGTGTGTTTTTCTGCAGAGGCCCATTGCTTGGTGTGGGTGCTAGGTTTCATTTCCTTCATATTTAAAGAGGTTCTCCCACCCACTTCCACATGACTGGGTAATGACTGGTTGCTGGCACTTCTATCCCCTCACCTGCTTGCCAATAAGTCTTAGTCTCAGGGTCCATTGCCTAGCTCTCGCTGAAGCCCCTGCAGTCAGCACTACCTTGTCTGTTCCTCTCCATCTCCTGGGCTCAGAGCTCCCTATCATGCCACTGAGTGGAGTATTTCTCTTAGGCTCCCCAGACCCATGGTGCCCCTTCTCTGTGCCACAGGCACTCCTGGGCCATAAATGGTATGCTGTAGCCTCAACAGTGTCTCTTAGGCTCCTCATAGTCATAGCACCAGTTCTCTGAGTTGCAGGCGCTCCTGGTTCCTAAACATGCCAGTGCTTGAACTGTCTTTTTTGGGAGGTTGCTTGTTCTGCATGTGTGTTTTGTCTGGGTCACAAGTGCTCCCAGACCAGAGGTGCACATCTGCCTAAATCATGTCTCTTAGGTTCCCTAGACCCACAGTGCCATTTCTCTGCATGGCAGGCACAGGTGCTCCATTACAGCCTAAACAGTGTCTCTTTATCTCCCTGGTCCCACCAGCACTCCTGATGCCTAAACATGCCTCTGCCTGAACCACCTCTCTAAGCTTGTTGTTCTGTAGTACCACTTCTCTGGGTCTCCAGCCTGGGCTCTGAATTTGCCACTGCCTGAATTGTCTCACTTAGGCTCCAGGGTCCTGTGGTACCCCTTCTCTGCTTCAATCTCCCAATCCCTAAAGGTGTCTTAGCCTGAACAGACTTTCTTAGACTTGGGGTTTCAGCATTGCCAGCCATTCCTTTCCATCTTTCACCACTGTTCAGTTTTTCTCCCTCCGCCTCAATGTCTAATGGTGCCAGAGGCCAGGGCAGCATCAGTCTCTCCCCAGTTGGAAAGCAAAACAAAACAAAACAACAAAAAACAAACAAAAATCCTCTATAGTCTCAGGGTGCAAGACCCTGCATGGGGTGAGGGGAAGAGCCCAGCTTTCTCTCAGGAGAGTCCTACAGTACCTGTAGCCAGATGTATACTCTCCCAGAGGGCTCTGTATCTACTGAATCCTTTTGCAGTTGTTTTCCCTGGGTTAAGACTTCTAGTGACATTTCCTCTTCTTCCCCATCATTTTAATTTCCACTATTTGGCAGGTTGTCCTTGTGCTGATCTTTTTTTTTTTTTTAAATAATTAAAGATGCTCTCCATTCTTTTGTTTTGTTTTGTTTTGAGTAAAGAACTTTGCAAGTTTCCCTAAAAGTTTTCTCTCCCAGTTGAAGCATAGCTGTTAACCATCCACCATCTTCACAAGATAGCACTCATCTTGTTTTTTCATATTTCTTATAATTCTGGGCATTTCTAAGTGTGGTTCTCTCTTCCTTATTTATTTTGGTGTATTTGTGATGAGACGCCTTCTTTTGAAATCTTTTTGATCTCTGGTTTCATTCAGAGAAGATAGATCAATCTGATTCTATAGTATCATGTCATGCTAAATCTAAGCAGAAAGCAGGTATTACTTAAGAGAGTTTCTTTCCAGACCAACCACTGGAAGTCCTAGGTGCTGTGATTTAGCCCTGAACTGGTTTCCATTCTTTTATGGTGGAGTTTTTGTTTTATTGTATGCCATGTTCCAGTGCCCCTGAGTGCAGTGGATGCAGGTCAGTGGATGCAGTCTACCCAAGGATTTTCTGTTCATTTTTGGCTACTGTGGAGTCCCTCTGGTTCCTTACAATGGCCAACACTCTCCAGGGTTGGAGGATACTTCCTCCAAAATGGCACATCGGTGCAGTAAGTTTCACTTGTCTCTTTGGACTGTGATTTCTCTGATTTTTTTTTTTTTTTTCCTGTTATGGTAGAACAACCTGTTTTCCTGTGGTTACTGCTGCTCTCCTGGATTTCTCTGCTCAGAATAGAATCCTTTACATCTCTATCCTAACTCTTTAGTTTTTCCTGGTCAAAGTGTGTTTGCTTCCAATCTGCCATCTTAACTGGAACCATATGTAGGTTTTAAGAGGATGCAAATCTACTGTTAGAACCTCACTGGTCATGTACAGGTATATGAAAATCATGGGAATCTATATAATATTCCCAGTGATCATGTACAGGTTACCCTATCTAAAGAGGAGGCAAATTCACCATGGTATCTGTATTGGTCATATAAAGCCATGATGAGCAACAAAACTTTTTTTTCCTTTCTTTCTTTAAGTGCCTCAAGTTCTGACATTATTTTATCTTATTTACTCAGGTAAGAAAATTTTTTTCAATACTGGGGAGTTGAACCTAGGGCTTTGTGCATTCTTTTGCAAGTGTTCAATCACTGACCCATGTCTGTAGCCAATCTTTCACTTTTTATTCTGAGATAGGGTCTCATTAAGTTACACAGTCTGCCTCTGGCCTCCAACTTGCAATCCTCCTGCCTCTACCTCCTGAGTCACTGGGATTAAAGGTGTGAGCCACTGCGCCAGTCTAAAGCCTGTTATATTTTACTGACATGGGGATTAATTTATGTGCATTAGATTTTTCTTTATACATTCTTTATACATTAAATGATGCTCTACACCTTGTTGGAATATCAGATCATCATTGTAGGAAAAGAAAGCTGCTAAAAGAGAACTGATATTTCAGGCAAGTTCTGCCTATCTCCCTAATTATAACATTTCCCAGAAATGATTTTATACAGTGTCCAGTTATCTCTTCTGGTACTTAGTCATTATGATGTCGATTAAGGCATTCTTAAACTATGAATGTGCCTCACTTAAAAAACATTGAAAACTCTGAAATTAAACAAATTATATAGAAGAGACTGAGTCTTCTTTTTCCTCTTTCCTTCCTCCTGACCTCTTTTCTTTACTCTCCTTCCTCTTTCCCCTCCTACCTTTTTTGCCATAATCACAACCACAGTAGCAAACATAGTTGAATCCACATGGCAAGGCAATTTGTATATATAAGACAATTTGTGAAGCAGCTGTATCATCCCCACATTATAGATCAGGAAACTGCCTGAGTTCCCATGAGCTAGATTTCAAGTCCATGCAGGGGCATCCCAGAGTTTCTTCCTTTAATTACAAAACCTTATAATTCAGCCAGCCTTTCAGAAAGAATTCATAACCTTAGAAGTGTTCTCAGAAGAATAGTTCCTTCCCTATTGGCAACTGAAGCATTAATTAATTGTTGGCACAGAAATTACAAGACATGTATCTGCTCAATCAGACAAAAGGTTGTCTGTCAGCAATATGTACATCTCTCCTGATATAATTTAAGCTCATTTTCCTTCATGCAGTCTCAAAGTAGATACGACAACAGAGTGTTCAGAAACACTTCTTTGTCTTTTTTTCTTCCTAAAAAGGATAGAAAAAAAGCTTCTAACCTCAGCTAATTTGGGGAAATAGTAGGAAGAGGGACTGAAGCATGAAGAATTTTATTAAATACTGAGTTATATAAAAGAGTATATATACACACTCACATGTCGGGGGGAGGCCCTTGGGGGTTGAACCCAGGGCCTTGCACATACTTTGCTAGTGTTCTATCACTGGGTTGCTCCTCCAGTACATTTTTTATTTTTTATCTTGAGACAAGGTCTTGCTACATTATACAGATTGCCTCTGGCCTTAAACTTGTGATCCTTCTGTCTCTGCCTCTTAAGTCACTGAGATTACATGCATGTGCCACTACACCAAGCTATAAATATACATCTTTAAATCCACAAAATAATAATAACAAAAACTAACTTACTGTGATTGTTGTCTTTGGAGAATAAAGAATCTAGAATTTCTTTATAGGAAATTTATTCAGTAACATTTTCTGAACGCCTAATATTTGCTAGGCACTAAAATTCAATGACCTTGAAAGAAAAGTGCTTGTTATAACCTGAATGTTTGTGTTCACTCCAAATTCACATGCTGAAACCTAATCACTAACACAACATCCTTAATAGGTGGAGCCTTTTGGAGGTGAGTAGGTCATGAAGGTGGAGCCCTCAGAATGGGACATAAGAGACCAACAAATGGGATTAATGCCTTTATAAAATAGGCCTACCGAAGTCTCTTCTGCCATATGAGGACCCAAAAAGAAGATATCACCTATGATACAGAAAATGTGCCCTCACTAGACATCAAATCTTCTGGTACCTTGATCTCAGACTTACCAGCCTCTAGACCTGTGAGAAATAAGTTTCTATTGTTTATAAGCCATCTAGTTTATGCTTTTATTTATTTTATTTTTTTGTGGTCCTGGGGAGTTGAATCCAGGGTCTTATACATACTACGCAAGCACTCTACCTTTAAGATGCATCCCCAGATCTGTTAAAATAATTTTTTTTATTCTTGAAACAGAGCTTCACTAAATTATACAGGCTG
Source organism: Pedetes capensis (assembly GCA_007922755.1). Lineage (NCBI taxonomy): Eukaryota > Metazoa > Chordata > Mammalia > Rodentia > Pedetidae > Pedetes > Pedetes capensis. Next base: position 22,085 of record VMDO01019126.1, on the reverse strand, counting down.
CCTGTGACCTTATTCTCATGATCCTCTTTCCTCCACCTCCCAAAGTCACTGGGATTACAGGCATGCACCATTGGGCCCAGCAATGGTATTTTGTTTTAACAGCTTGAATGGACTAATCCATAACTAGATTAAATATTTTGAATGTACATTGATACTTCCAAATTGCTTAAAATTACTTAAGTAAATAAGCATTCAGCAGCATCCTTAATCTTGCAATATACCACTCATTTACTGAACAAATTCTTGATTCTGTTCTCAAAACTCAAAATTAAAATCAGACACTAAATTGATGGGGCTTTACTACATTATTAAAATTCTACTCTGCTTTCTCTTTTTGTAATCCATATAATTTCAAATCATTTAAATTTTCTTTATTGAAGAAGGAAGGTTCTGTTCTAATTCCCCCAAACCTCATTGCATTAAATGATCTTCTCTGGACCCTATTCAATTTTCTTTCTTCTCTCTTTAAAATGGGACGGCCCAGAACTGGTAATAAAGGCTCTACAAATGTTGAAGAGGTAAGAGTCCTGTTAATAATAGCCTTTGCTGCAGCAGCCACCACCACATACTAAACACTTACATGAATGCATCTAAGTGCTGTCTTAGTCCATTCTCCATTGGTATAATAAAATACCTTAGGCTGAGTAACTGAGAGAAAAAAAGAAGTTGGCTCAGCTCACTTATGGAGGTTTAGCTTACTGCCTGATGTAGGCTCTGGTGAGGGCCTCATGACAGATGGCACTAGACTGGGAATGTATAAGAGAGGGAGAGATCACATGGAGAGACAAGGGAAGCCAGAGAGTGATTCAGGAGTCAGGCTCATTTTTTTTTCTTCATCTTTTTTTTTTTTTTTCTTTTTGTGGTGTTGAGGATTGAACCCAGGACCTTGTGCATGTTAAGCATCCCCTCTACCAGTGAGCTACACCCTCAGCCCCAGGCTTGTGGGGTTTTGTTGTTTTGTTTTGTTTTAATGATACTAGGGTGCTAAACTCTGGGTCTTGCACATACTTCGCACGTGCTCTACCCCTGAGCTGCACACTCAGCCCGTGCTTTATTTTTTATTTTGAGATAGGGTCTGCTAAGTTTTGCAGGCTGCCTCTGGCCTCGAACTCACAATCCTCCTGGCTCTGTCTCCCCAGTGGCTAGGATTATAGGCGTGTGCCACTGGCACTGCCCTAGGCTTGTTCTCTCAAGAAAATTAACTCAGGGTCCCTCTGAGGGCAGTATACCCAAAGGCTTATCAGCTTCCACTAGACCCCACCTCTGAAAGGTCCCACTTCCTTTTAGCATCACCATGCTGGGGACCAAGCTCCCAACACATGAACTCCGAGGGACATGCTGAAAGAATACTGAAGCCACAGCAGTGCTATATATATCTTCTAATGTAATCCTCACACAATTTTATATGAAGTTTTCAAGTCTGAGCCCACAATTTGTGTTGGAATTCTCTTGATTGACAATATCTTAATCTCCTGAGTATCTGACATTTCTTCAAGTTTGCTCAAGTTTTTATCATCTAACTCTCATTTGCAACTTCTTATGATTGCAAGAGCAAGGAAACCAAAAATAAAAAATGAGAGAGAGAGAGAGAGAGAGAGAGAGAGAGAGAGAGAGAGAGAGAGAGAGAATGCTGCCTAACAGAGGATATCAAGGTGAATAAACCCAAAAGGATTGTCTTAATGCATGAAGAAAAACGAGAAGATGGTTTTCTCCTTCAGAAATAAGAGTGAAAACTTAGAAAGTCAGAAAGAGTCTCCAGGTATGAGAAAAGGATGCCTATGTACGGCTGCTTCAAGAAAAACCTGCCACCACCAGGTAAGCCTAAAGGAGGAAGTGGAAAGGAGTACTTCAATCACATTTAGTGACAATGCCTGCATATAAAACTACCTTCTTATTCCAGTGGTCCCTGTCATGTTGACTGTAAGTAATGATAAAGGGAAAAATAAATAGCATCACCATCATAAAATAGCAACTAATATTCTTTCAGCCTGGACTCCAGGCTCAATATTATGTTGATCGTTTCAAAATCTGAAATATCAAAATGAACAAGGTAGGTGGTTTATTACCCCTATTTTATTTACTTATTTGTTTGTTTTTCATGGTACTTGGGAGTTGAACCCAGGCCCTCGCACATACTTTTCAAGTGCTCTACCACTGGACTGTACCCCCAGCCCATTTTTTATTTTTCTTATTTTCAGACAGGGACTTGCTACATTATGCAGGCTATCTCTGCCCTTAAACTCATCATCCTCCGGCCTCAGCCTCCCAAGTTGCTAGGATCAGAGGCATGTACCACCATGCCTGTTATTATCCTATTTTAAAGATGATAACTGAGACCTAAAGGGAAAAGAACCCAGTAGCACTTAAACAGGGCTAGTCACATCACCTAAAAATAATTCAGATTTCAGATAGCAGAGAATTAAACAAGCTTATTCCACTGTTGATGTTCCAAATAATAGCTACAATAAATAAGTAAATAATTAACAATCTCCAGTTCTGACTCACAAACAGTATAAGGGCTTAATCAGCTAGCAGGTGAGGTATGGGTAAATGTGGAATCCCAAATATACAACATGACTCTAGAGAGCAGAGCTGATTTCTTCCTTCATGCTAGATCTCACACTAGCATTTTTATTTGTTTGTTTGTGATGCTGGAGATCAAATCCAAGCCTTTGTACGTGATAGGCAAGTGCTCTACCACTGAGCTACATTCCCAGGCCTCACTACCCATTTTAATAAGAAGTTCTTTAATTTTTCTGGGTTCCAGTCAACTGTTGATGATGATATTAATGATGAAGAGAGGAGGAGAGTTAGAGGGATCCATTGTATTTATACACAGGACAATCAGATCCAGGAAAGGAAGATTTTATAGGTGAAATATAAATACTAAACTCAACTACCATTGTCTATCACATGAAACATAGGAAACAATCAAGAAAAGCCTCATATTCAAAAAATCTATATTTTTATTTATTTATTTTTATGTTTATGTTTAATTTTTACTTTTTGAGACAGGGTCTTGTTTTGTGCTCAGGCTAGCTTGGAACTCACTATGTAGACTAGGCTGATCTCAAACTGGTGTCAGTTTTTCTATGTCAGCCTCCTAAATGCTGGTATGTACCACCATATCTGGCCAAAACAATTTATATTTTTCATGAAGTGATAGTTACCAAAGGAAAACGCATTTTTAGAATAGACAGTGATTTTGTTAGACAAACCCAAAGTAAAATAACTTTATACCAATAATAATGTCTCAAGATGAGAGGGTAGATTTTAGAAAACCAGACCCATGTACCTTACCTGATGAAAACCAGCTTGACCTTAGATGGGGCAGTCTTAATAATGGCAGATGCATTTTGGTGACTTCTTCCATAGAGGATCTGATTGTTTATCTGTTTAGGAAAAAAATAAAATGTACTTGTAAAATATATTTAAAATATTAAATATATATATTTACACACATATGCAAGTATACATGTATGTACTTAGAATTAAACAAAGTCTATTCATTTTAAGTATATGCCAAAAGCTTCCATAAACCTTGTAAGTTGATAAAAGTGTAAACAAATGTGATGTAATAGTTGCATAATGGCTGGGCGCGGTGGCACATGCCTGTAATCCCAGTGTCTCGGGAGGCGGAGGCAGGAGGATCACAGGTTGGAGACCAGAGGCTGTCTGTGTAACTTAGCAAGACCCTGTCTCAAAAAGTAAAAATAATGGGCTGGGGGTGCAGCTCAGTGGTCCAGCACTTGCAAAACATGCAGGCGTGAGGCCCTGGGTTCAACCCCCAGTACCACAAAAAAAATGAATAAATAAAAATTTGAAAAGTTGCATAATGTAAAAAGCCAACACTGAATTACTCTGTACTCCATCAACATTTACCAACAAAGGGAGAAAAAAAATAAAATAAAGTAATGTACCAATGTACAAATGTTTGGTACCAGACATTTACTTTATTTTATTTTTTTCTCCCTTTGTTGGTAAATGTTGATGGAAGGCAATCCCGAAACAGTCAGCCACTGAAAATCCTATGAGGGTCGCTATGAGTCGGACTCGACTTGACGGCACCTAACAACAACAACAACAACAGTTAATAATGGGAGAAAAATGTGGCAATCCACTCCTGATGCAATCCCGAAATAATCACCCATTGAAAATCCTATGAAGGTCCCTAACAGTTGGATACGACTTGATGGCAACTAATAACAACAGTTAACAAAGAACATATGATCCTTGACCCTTTTGCTAAACTTTACAAAAATAATAGCTGAGCTCAATGCAAAAGTTTTAAGATGGATATTCATTTCCTATAGGTTTTCCAGGTTCCTAAAAAATGTAGAAAACAGACAAAACTAGTATTGACCAGAGCTCTGGAGGGCCCATTACACGTAATTCTGTAACTGTGTCAGAGTTATTATATAGTATAAATATTGTTATGCTAGGGAAGATAAATATTACATTCCTGTTTAAGGAATTTTAAATCAATTGCACAGAAATATTTTACTATAGACAATTAATGAGCCATTTGCTTACATCCAAGATGTGGTGAGATTTTTAATAAGATTGGAATTACCTATATATAATCTAACAACATTAGATCTAAATTTGTTTCACCTCAGATTTTCCCATTGATAAACTCTGATGATAGTTATAATCATTCCTGTTTTCTTTTGCATTAGTAATATTTACTTTTATTTTTACTTAGTGCACAACAGCTTTCAAAATGGCATTTTCATCCAACTATATTGTGTACTTAGCTCTTATTCACCCCCTTCTTATTCCACTTTGTTTCTCCCTCCCTACTCCACTTTTCCCATCTCCCTTCTAGATAGACTCCATTTATTTTCAAATCTCATACGTACAAGATATATTTCATTTTGTTTTCAAATTTAGTTTCCGCATATCAGAGTCATTTTACCCAATTAATAACAGCTCATAGTTTTGGCTTTACCCACCCCCTCATCATAAGTAACCAAAGATCTATACTATATTATCCCTATGTCACTGGCCTTGATAATCTCTACTGTCTGAGAGATAGTATAATATACTCAATAAGGAATAGTCAAAAGGGACTGAAGCCTTTTGTAATCAGTACTTAATCTGTCTGCCCTTTATGTTTCTACAAGCATTTGAAGATATATCTGACATGCCTTTGAAAGTATCTTTTTTGTCATGACAGTTATAATGAGAAAGCATATGGAATCGAACACTTCTAAAGGATGGAATAAAAGTGTAATACATTTAAATATCTTTTTTCTGTGTGTGTATGGTACTTGGGGGTTGAACCCTGGACCATGCACATACTTTGCAAGTGCTCTACCAATCGGCTGCACCCCAGTCCACTTTTTACTTTGAATTTGGAGGAAAGATCTTGTGCTCCTCTTGTCTCCACCTGAGTCACTTGGTTTACAGGTGTGCTCCACCATGCCCAGCTCTTTTTAATTGTCTCTTAGTGCTAGGGATTGAACCCCAGGCCTTGTGCTTGTAGGCAAGCACTCTACCACTGAGCTAAATCCCTAACCTTTTTTTTTCACTGTCGTAAAAGCAGTTCATCCATCACCTTGCCTTTTCATAAGCAGCAGGATTCACATTCAAGGTGGCTGCAAAGACTAACTTGAACTACTTTTTCACTCTGCCTCTCAATCAGCTTTTGTACTTTACTGAGATCATCGATCTCACAGAAACTCATTGATTCCCACATTGTCATTTCTCTGTGACTCAGTTTCCTCTCTCTAAAAGGGATTTAAGCACCTATTTCCCAAAGCTATTCTAAAGATTATAAGGGGAATGCCTTTATATTTTAATTATAATGTTCTTGATACCCAAAGGATTTTTTATTCCTGTGTGTGCAAAGCCATTTGTCTTTTCTGTTAAGTTTCCAGAGCCTTTAATATTCATGCATTTAGTAATGTACTCACCCTCCAGATTATGTATTTTCTCATAAAATTTTCATGGTCTGACTTTTCATAGAAATACACACACACACACACACACACACACACACACACACACACCTTTTTGTTTTTGGTGTCGGGGATTGAATCCAGGGCCTTGGACATGCTAAGCATGAATTCTATACCACTGACCTACAAACTCAACCTATATATATCTTCTTACCTAGCCTGTAAGGGAAATGATTGGAGAAGTGACTGTACATTCTCAAGCCTAATCCACAGCCTTTCAACAATTTAAGTGGGCTATAAAATCAGATGCAGATTAGCAGTCTAGAGTTCTTGACCCAGCTCTTGACCTTGAATACAATCTACACAGGATTCTAATCTGTATCTAATTTTATAGCCCTCTAAAACTATTTGAGGGCTGGGATGTAGCTCAGTTGGTAGAGCGCTGCGCTGTAGTCTCTGAGGTCCTGAGTTCAATTCCCAGCACCACAAAAATGGGAGAAGGACCTGGCAATCCACTCCCAAGGCAATCCCGAAACAGTCAGCCATTGAAAACCCTATGAGGGTCGCTATGAGTCGGATACCGACTCGACGGCACCTAACAACAACAACAACTAAAACTATTTAAAGTGTGCAGATTAGATCTGAGAATATACAATATATATCCATGAAGAGTAATGTGAAAAGGCATACATTATGACACAGGAAGGTCCAGAATGTATTAAGTGGCAAAACCAGGTTACATAACAAATATGTCTAGCACATTCATGTTTACAGCTAACCATATTTTCCAATCTCTTTAATTTACAATGAACTGCAAACAAGGACCTGTAGATCATATTTGAAAATGAGAGGATGTGTGCAGTGAGCCCTGATTCAAGCGTGGCATTATGATAATTATTTGCAAGAGTTTTCTCCATCATGCCTGGTTTTTGTATTCAGAGCCCATTCTAAGCCAGGACTTTTGAAACCTATGGCACTAAGTTTAAGAAAATTTCTCTTATTGCACTTAACACTCCAACCAACATAGCAAAGTCAGTCTGCATCAGGTGGTCAGCATCAGTGTACATGCACATTTAGTGGACTGAGTGAAGCTCCCTGAGGGCAGGCACCACAGCCCTCCTCTCACTGTTTCTCAGCTGTTCAAGAATATCTTGCACATGGTGGTGCCCAGTGAGGATGTGCTGAATGGCAGAGCCCTGCATGGAAGTGTCATTCATTCAGTCAACTCCACCAACATGTTCTCTGGCGTGGCTCTATCCTTCAATGTGCCTAGGGTTTGATATTTTGTTTTTGATCAGCCCATACAAAATTAAACTGCTTCATTTTTATGGATCTGCCCACATTTTAGCTGCAAACCTCCATTTTGACAGAATAGAATATCTGGTACTATAACTCTAAGAAGGAAAAACGACATCCCAAATGAAGAAAACAGGTCATTAATTTTAATTTACCTAAGAGTAAATCCACAATTCTGCCTTTCAGGGTGCTGTTTCTAAACGCTCAGAGGCTCTGGCAGGAGAAAGGATGCAGCTTGCTTACTGCTGCTGCTTTTTCCAGTGCTAGCAACTGTGATGTTCACTGTGAGGGCAGCTGCTCCCTGCCAATGCTCACAGGCCTCTGGAGAAACTCTGCTATGCAGTGCACAGCTGGAAAGATAGCGAGACACTCAAGATAAGGAGAAACCTGATTCTACTGCATTAAACCTAAAAGGAAAATGTAGATCTCTGGATAAAAGACATTCAAGACAAAACCTTGTTTTGGGCCTTAAAAATGACACATCAGCAGCCTCTGAGCTTCAGGAGAAATAACTCTCCATTGTGTTTTCATAGTCTTATTTATTTAATATTAAAAATTTCACTATTAAAACAAAAGGTAAATAGCTTCCAACTATGCAAGCAGTTTTTATTTTTCCATTCCTAAATAAAATATACTCTAGGGAAAATTCAGTGAGTAATTAAAAAGAATATGATACATTTTATGTACAATTAACTTAAGGCTGCCACTTATCTATTAGTAAGAGGTTGCTGTTTTTTGAGAGTACTATTTAAAGAACAGAAGCAGCAGGACTTCCAAGAATATTGTTGTTGTTGTTAGGTGCTGTAGAGTCGCTACCTGACTCATAGCGACCCTGTGTACAATAAGTGAAACACTATTGTGCTTCTCTGCTGCTCGTAGGGTTTCAATGGTGGATTGATTTTTGGGAGTGAGTTACTGGGTCCATCTCCCAAGCCTATAGTACCTGATGTTCCCAGGTGGTCTCCCATCCAAGTACTAACCAGGCCCGACTTTGCTTAGCTTCCGAGGTCCGACAGGATTGGATGCCATAGTGGTACGGCTGAAATATCAATGGGATTAGTGTCCTTGCAAAAAGAGGCATAAGAGAGATGATCTTTCTCTCTCTCCACTAAATGAAGAATTAGCAATAAGGAGACTGTCTGCATACCAATAATGGGGACCCACCATAGTAACATATAGTCCATCATCTTGATCTTAGGCTTCCGAGACTCCAGAACAGGGAGAAATAAATGTGTGTTGTTTAAGCCACTGGGCCTATGCCATTTGTTATAGCAGCCCAAAGAGACTAAGATAACCTTTGAACAAATTTCTGGGTTTTTTGCTTGGTTGGTTTTGTTTTATGAAGTTAAAAGTATCTACTGATACAGTTTCTAAGGCCCTTTCTCATTCTAAATATTAATTTACACATCCAAGTGACATATCCCTTGCAATCTCCTAGTCTTATGCGTTCTTAGATTCTAAGAAATTTGGCTTGGCATCCACAAAGATTAAAAAAGAAGAAAAGGGAAAAAAGGAAAGGTCTGCCTACCCAAAGAAGCTTCTATACTCTTGACCTACAATCTGATTTTCTTATTTGTTTCTGGCTTCCTCTTCTGATCACTGACAAGGAGGGCCTTCTGAAGTACTCTAGATAGTAACTTCTGTCTCAGCTCCATGATTGCTGGGCCCCAGAAAGGCAGCAATGGGTATATTACGGGAAACTAGTTCTTTTTTCCCAGGTTCTGGATTTCCAATTTAGTGAAACATCATTCATGAGCAAATTATAGCAGCTCTGGGTTTGCAAAGCTTACAAGTCATATTAAAGTGAGTTTTCATTGTGTTTAATTTTTCCCCTCAAGGCTTGGTTTCTGCTAGTATATTGGGGAAAAAGCAAAAACCTAATATGAGATAAATCCCCTCTGTACCAGAGATGGCATATTTAATTGCAGTATTTTATAGTTTGTAGCAGAAGTAGAATTAGGGATAATTCAGTGAAGATTCAGCAAAATAAATGGATGTAAATTCTCTCTAATACTGCATAAACTTTCACTTTAAAGGCCTTTAATGAGATTTGTTTCAATAAAATTAATTTTCAAAAGTATCATAAAGAGATAGGTTTTTCAACTACTCTTAATTTTCCACAGTTCAACTGAATATGAATATAAATTTATGCTGAAAAGCAACTCAATTAAATCTACTCAAAAGACATACTAGATTGGAAGTAAAAATTAATTAACTTAAGCTAGAATTGAAAATATTAATTATACAAAAATTAAAATTTAGCTCAAGTAACAGATTCGCCTGAGGTTTGAACATCATGTCACAATTTACCACACTCAATAATACTCCTACCCGTGGTTTTACTTTTTCTTTCTTTCTCTTTTTTAGGCAAAAGGACTTATTGTGAAAACTGATAAATTACTATTGGAGAACTGGGTTGAAATTCATATTACTTGAACTGCTGGTTATGAAATCTAAGTCCTCCCTATTTTACTTTCAAATATATTCTGAACATCACATTTCAAGACATTAGAATAAAGGGTTTAACTTTTTCATTCCTTTATTGTACAGAAAACATATGCAGAAAAAAATGAAAAAATCCTAATTTATAGTGACGAATTTTATAATGTTTATATGGACAATTGTATAGGTTAACTTTTTTTTTTGTACTGTGGGTTGAACCCAGGGCCTCACGCATACTAGGTTAAGTGCTCTACCACTGAGCTACATTCCCAGCCTTTTTAAATTTTATTTTGAGACAAGGTCTCACTGAGTTACTCAGTTTGGCATCAAAGTTGCCATATTCCTGCTTCAGCCTCTCAAGTGGCTAGGATTATAGGCATGCACCATCACATACGGATGTAGGTTAACTTTTGATTTAATAAATCCATCTCTATGGACTTACCCTAAAAAGATTAAAAGCTCAGCAATTAAATTGTCTATCCTGGCTATACTTTTAGTTAGGAAAAAATATATATTTGTCAATAAAGATTTATAATATTTGTCATCAGGTCAACAAGCAGAAAATCATTTCATTAAAGGAAGATGAAGGAGGATGAAATATATCTAGATTTGTTGCCACAAAATGATAACATTGTTGAGTGAAAAATATAACAAATACTATGTAACCTATCCATCAATCCCATTTTTTCATTATTTCCATAAAAGTTTCTGAATGGTTTTAAAGAAAGCTGTGTCTCTACAATGTCAACAGTGACCATACCTTTGACTGGTGGGCTCTAGAGTGATTGTCAGTTTGCTTCTCTATATCAATATTTTGTAACTGTAATATACGATCTAATAAACACAATATATAAGGCACATACACTATACCCAAGCATGTGTCCATGTATATCTTAACAACATTACTTCACTCATTTCACACAAATCAGTGGAGGAATGCGTTATTACCTCATTATACACATGGAGAACTTAGGGCTTAGTCAAGAAATTTAACCAACATAACACATTTGCAGCCAGAATTTATAGTCAGATCTCTTTGAGACAAAAGCCTATCTTGTGGATAATTACAAAACATTCCTTCAGATTATTAATCTGGGGTGAAAAAAAAAGAGCACAGGACAAGTAATTCATTTTTAATCCTATGAAATATTAATTCCAACTTAAAAAACTCACAAAGTAAAAACTCCAGACCAAGAAATATTATAATAAAAGTATAACAGACATATTGTAACTTCATTTATTCACTTACTCAACTGTCACTGCCCATGTGATGAGGATACAGGCTTTCCATTACCATCATCATGGTAGCCACCATGTATTCAACACTATGTCCTGGATACCAGACTTGCTGAAAGTCACTTGGTAGCAATTACTTTATTCAGCTAGACGTGGTCCCTGCAATCAATTATCTGGTACTCTAACAAGTGACAAATACCTTGGAAACAAATAACTACAATGTCATATGGTGGATATAGGCATAGAGTGAGAAGCAGTCATTTCTTCTTGGAGTAGGGTAAGTTGGTCTTAAGGAAGAACAGACAGAAGCTTAGCAGCCATGGGGGAAGTAAGTGGCAGGAAGGGCACCAGGCTGGGGAAAAATATGTGAAAAGATGTATAGGTGTGAAACTAAAGCTTTTAGGGGAGGGAGCAGAGAAGGAGACTAATAGATGATCTAGTGCCACATGCCTGCAATCCCTGTACTTGGGATTGTGAGTTTTGAGGCCAGCCTGGGCTACACATTGAGACACTATCTCAAAAGAAAAAAAAAAAAAAAAAGAAAAAAAAAAAGAACCTTGTATACTTGTAGAATATTTTTGTTTTCCAAAAACCTAGGGCAGTAGACCCTATGAAGAGATACTCTTTCTATACCATTGCCTTGGTTTTTCAGATAAGAGAAATGAAGATAGAAAAGGGGTAGGAAGGCTGGGATGGAAGAGGGAAGAGGACAAAGACTCATGGAAAAACACAATTGCCCAATAATGAAGAAAGATTGCTGAAATTTTTATCACATTAATTTTTTTTCTCAAAAAAATAACAAAACTCATCAAAGGCAGCAACTTCTTAATATCCTGGAAAAGAAGGAGGTTTTAAGGATGCAGTACTGGAAAAGAGTCTTCTGCAACTTCAGTTTAATCTATTTCTTCTGCAGTACAGTGTTCCCAAAGGATCACATCCATTTAAAGATAAAGCATGAGAGATTTATTTTTTCTCAAACAAAACTACTTAAATTGAAACACTTTCTAATGGTAAACTAATAGCAATATGTAGCTCACATCTTTCTAAATTTGATGTATTGAGAAAATATAAGATATTCTTCTAAACCCTGACAGATTTTTTAAAATACTGAGTTCAAGAAAATGAATAGAGAAGTAGGTTATATATTGCTCTGACTTGTAGTGTTCCTGTGGAAGTTGCTCTAATTGCTGTAGGTTGGTTCAGTTGAAAAAAATGACATAGGTGCCTGGTGATAAATTTCCCATTGCCTTGGGGCTGGGGATGTAGCTCAGTAGCAGAGAATGTGCTTGGTATGCTCAAAGTTTTGTGTTAAATTCCTAGCACAGAAAGAAAGAAAAGGAGAGAGGAGGAAAGGAAGGAAGGAAAAGAGGAAGGAAGGAAGGAAGGAAGGAAGGAAGGAAGGAAGGAAGGAAGGAAGGCAGGCAGGCAGGCAGGCAGGCAGGCAGGCAGGCAGGCAGGCAAATTGATAATTTTGTATTACCTGTATACCATTGGAAGGAATAAACAAATGAAGGCGGCATATAGTCTACCTCTTAACAACTCATTAATATTGGAAAGGAATTATGTTTTCCTAGGAGCTTGAGACATTACAGCAGAACTCTTTATGGTACACTGGACAAAAGAGGAATGGAGGCCCTGAGAACAGTCCTAATATATCATGTCAGACATAGGGAAGAACTGCAGAAACCAGGGAAGACTCAAGAGAAACACTGCGGAAAACTCAGTTTTTTCAAATGGCATATTTCTTCCTCAGCACATCTTCTCCCTAAGTTTTACAGTTTCCCTCAGTAATCTCCATATCTTTAATTACTCTCATTTTTACTTCTGTTTTCATGGCACTTTTTCTCTGGGGTTTTAAGATGATTTTACTTATTGGAGAGATCTCACACAAAGCTTTTGTGAGAATAATTAGGTTGTTGTTAGGTGCCGTTGAGTCGAGTCCAACTCATAGTGACCCTCATAGGGTTTTCAATGGGACTGCAGTAATAAAAATTAAGCGATTGTCATTCCCTTCAGAAAACAGCACGAATATAGACTTTTGGCCTAAATATTTCAGTGACATAGTGACAATGAAGTGCAACTAAATAATTCAAAACTCCTCTCCTAATAAGCCAGAGCCAGAAACAAAGTGGCAAAAATAGAGCTCAAAGACTTCACCATAGGAAATACAGAAAAGAATGAGGCCTCTCAATATGCACTAGGTTTTACATATTTTCTGCCACCTGAAAATAAAGCCCCAACTATATGATGGAACTGAAAGGGAAAGTTATTTAATTATAAAGTTTAGAGAAGCATTCATACTGTGCCCCCACGTCTGTCAATTTTCCATACTGTGGGGACTTGCATGTTGCTGTGATGCTGAAAGCTATGCTACAGGTATTACAAATATGATCAGAGTCACCCATGGTAGACAGGTTTCAGCTGGGCTTCCAGACTAAGACAGACTAGGAAGTTGGACCTGGAAACCGACTCCTAAAACAATTAACCATTTAAAACCCTGAGAAACACTGTCAGATAGCTGAGAAACACTGTCAGATATAGCACTGGAAAATGAACCCCCCAGGTTGGAAGGCACTCAAAAGACTACTGGGGAAGGGTTCCCTCCTCAAAGTAGAGTAGGACAAAAATAGAGAAAAGTCCCAGAGACCTCCATTTGTTGATGTGGCACAACTCAAAATGAGGAGGAACAATGATAAACTTCAATTAATAATTCGAATGTGGAATGTATGTAGTATGAATCTAGGAAAATTAGAAATCATCAAAAGGGAAATGAAGTGAATAAACATGGACATTCTAGGCATCAGTGAGCTAAAATGGACTGGCATCGGCCATTTTGAATCAGATAATCATGTGGTCTACTTTGCTAAGAACAACAAAGAGAAATGGGGTTACATTCATCATCAAAAAGACATCTCAAGGTCTGTCCTAAAGTACAATGCTGTCAGTAATAGAATAATATCCATATACCTACAAGGAAGGTCAGTTACTATGACTATTATTCAAATTTATGCATCCACCACTAAGGTCATAAATGAAGACAGGGAAGATTTTTACTAGCTCCTGCAATGTGAAATAGATTGAACATGCAATCAGGATATACTGATAATTAGTGGTGACTGGAATATAAAAGTTGGAAACAAAGAAGGCAGCTCAGCAGTCAGAAAATATGGTGTTGGTGACAGAAATGATGCTGGAGATCTCATGACAGAATTTTGTCAAACCAATGACATTTTGATTGCAAATACTTTTTTCCACCAACATAAATGATGACTATACACATGGAATTCACCAGACAGAATGTACAGGAACCATGCTGACTAAATTTGTGAAAGAAATGAGAGAAGAGCTCAATATCAAATGTCAGAATGAGACCAAGTGCTGATTGTGGATCAGACCATAAACTGCTTATATGTAGGTTCAAAGTGAGACCAAAGGAAATTTGAATAAGTGTACACGAGCTAAGGTATGACCTTGAGTATATCTCACCTGAGTTCAGAAACCACCTCAAGAACAGGTTTAATGCATTTGACAGTAATGACAGAAGACCAGATGAGCTGTGTGGCATGACATCAAAGGTATCATTCATGACGAAAGCAAAAAGTTATTAAAAAGACAGGAAAAAAAGAAAAGACCAAATTACATGTCAAAAGAGACACTGGACCTTGCCCTTGAACATCAAGCAGCTAAAGTAAAAGAAAGACATGATGAAGTTAAGGAATTAAAGGGAAGATTTCAAAGGGCAGCTCGAGAAGACAAAATTAAATATCTTAATGACATGTGCAAACAGCTGGAGGCAGAAAACCAAAAGGGAAGAACACACTCTGTTCTTCTCAAGCTTAAATAATTGAAGAAAAATTTCAAGCCTCAAGGCAATAATGAAGGATTCTACAGGGAAAATATTAAATGATGCAGGAAACATCAAAAGAAGATGGAAAGCATACACGGAGTCATTATACCAAAAAGACTTGGTGGATAGAGCTGGGCACGGTGGTGCATGTCTATAATTCTAGCGACTTGGGAGGCAGAGGCAGGAGGATTGCAAGTTTGAGACCAGAGGTAATCTGTGTAATTTAGCAAGAACCTGTCTCAAAAAGAAAGAAAATGGGCTGGGGGGTGCAGCTCAGTGGTACAGCATTTGCAAAGCATGCAAGTGTGAGGCCCTAGGCTCAACCTCCAGTACACCCAAAAAAACAAAAACAAAACAAAAAGCAAACAAACAACAACAACAAAAATTGGTGGATGACCAGCCATTTCAAGAAGTTGCATATGATCAGGAACCAATGATACTGAAGGATGAAGTAGAAGCTTCCTTGAAGGAACTGGCAAAACACAAGGCTCCAGGAATTGATGGAGTACCAATAGAGATGTTTCAACAAACAGATGTAGCACTGGAGGTGCTAACGTGTTTATGCCAAAAGATCTGGAAAACAGCTACCTGGCCAGCTGACTGGAAGAGATCCATATTTGTTCCTATTCCCAAGAAAGGAGATCCAACTGAATGTGGAAACTACTGAACGATATCATTAATATTACATTCAGCAAAATTTTGCTAAATCATTCAAAAGCAACTGTAGCAGTATATACAGCAGTATATATAGACAGGGAACTTTCAGAAAATCAAGCCATATTCAGAAGAAGGCATGGAACCAGGGACATCATTGCTGATGTCAGATGGATCTTAGCCAAAATCAGAGACTACCAGAAAGGCATTTATCTATGTTTTATTGACTATGCAAAGGCATTTGATTGTGTGGATCATAACAAATTATGGCTAACACTGTGAAGGTGGGAATACCAGAGCACCTAATATACTCATGAGGAATCTGTACATGGACCAGGAGACAGTCATTCATACATAACAAGGAAACATTGCTTGGTTTAAAGTCAAGAAAAGTGTGTGATAGGGCTGTACCCTTTCATCATACATCTACAATTTCCATGCTGAGTAAATAATCCGAGAAGCTAGACTTTATGAATAAGAACACAGCATCAGGATTGCAGGAAGACTTATTAACAACCTGTGTTATGCAGATGATACAACTCTGCTTGCTGAAAGTGAAGAGGATTTGAAACATTTACTGATGATATCAAAGAACACAGCCTTCAGTATTGATTGTGACTCAGCATCAACAAAACAAAAATCCTTATATCTGAGTAAGCAACTTCATGACAAGTGGAGAGGTTTCCATGATTTTGCTTTACTTGGTTCTACAATCAACACCCATGGAAGCAGCAGTCAAGAAATCAAAAGACACAGTGCATTGTGAAAAACTGCAGCAAAAGACCTCTTTAAAGTATTGAAAAGTAAAGACGTTGCATTGAAGCTGAAGGTGTGCCTGACTCATGCCATGATATTTTCAGTTGCAGCATATGATTGTTAAAGCTGGACATTGAGTAAGTGACCGAGGAGAAGAATTGATGCTTTTGAATTATGGTGCTAGAGACCAATGTTGAGTATACCATCGACTGCCAAAAGAACCAACAGATGTGTCCTAGAAGAAGTGCAACCAGAGTGCTTCTTAGAAGCAAGGATGGCTAGACTGCCTCTTACATATTTTGGACATGTAGTTAGGTGGGACCAATTCCTGGAGAAAGACATCATATTTGGGTGAGTGGCAAGTCAATGAAAAAAAGGAAAACCCTCAACTAGATGACACAGTGTCTGCAACAAATGGGCTTAAATATGAGTAAGATTCTGTGCCTGGCATAGAATCAGGGAGTGCTTTGTTCTGTTGTGCACAGGGTTGCTATGAGACAGACCTGCCTCAATGGCCCCTAATAACAACAACTCCTCATACTGTGCAAGTACAAGTTGAAAAAATTATTATTTTTCTCCTTTGGTTCTTAAGAGATGGGTATAATTTCACCAACTGCATTATTCTTTTAATGAATTTATCAAATGGTATTACATTCCAAGAAGATGTAAAGAATAACATGGTGCATTGTGATAAACTCTGCTAGATATTTTAAACTAAGAGTGGATTAATGGCATTCATCTATATCCACCAAAACTATAAAATGATGATTTACTTACTACCTTCTAAATATCATTAGAGTCAGAAAAGCCAGTGTTTGTCTACTGATCCTGTCCCTTACTGCCCTGGTTTTCTTACCTGTATAGTGGGTATTAAAACAGCATCTACTCCCAAGAGTTGCTGTAAAAGCTGACAATGAATGTAAAGAATTTAGCACTGCTCAGCAAATGGTAAGCACTAAATCTTAGTGTAATTCCCAATACAATGCCTAGCTCTTTTCCCAATACAATGCCTACCCTACCCCTCTTTCCTCTTAATCAGCAATTCCTTTGTACTCCAATTGGATATAACACCATTAGTCATTTTGGGAATAGGATTAGCAAGGCTCTGGTTGCTATTGCATTTAATGGTGCAAAGACCAGGGAGGTGCACTTTGCGTGTGAGCCTGAACACTCATTTGTCCATCACCACATTGTGCTGGTGACTTTTAGAGTGCACTGAGTTCAGATTATTTCAAGAACCACAAAATTTAGTCACTTCAGCTTTCTATATGGAAAGGTCATATTCAGAACCTGCTCACAATACTTACTTGTGTTAGGTTTGAGTAACCTATATTTTAAAAGCTTTATTGAGATTTAATTAATACATAATAAAATCACATCTAAAATGTAAAAGTTGATATGTTTAACATTTGTGAAACCTCTGCCACAATAAAAATTTTATCAATTTATTTTTGGATTCTTAGCTATTATGGACCCCTCCCTGTTAAAGATAATTGTAGGAAAACATAATTTTACTGTAATTTTGAAATTCTTTGCCCTTCCTTCTGTAAATCAAACTAGTGCTTCTATAATGGGGTATTTTATTACATGAGGTACACATTAAGAAATACACACATACAATGACATGATTCAGTTGAGACGATCCTGCAGATACACCTCACCAAGGGAGTGTTCTCATTCTGCCTCTGCTGAAAGGACGCAGGAGCCAGGGCAGATACAGCTGTACATGCCAGCTAATCAATGGTGCAATTCCTGTGCCGCCTACTTTGTTTCTTCCAGCTACTGCTGTAACCTGACAAAGCTCTCCAATTCCCCACACAGCACTATTAGCTCTCTCTTCCCATACCTGGACTGTAGGGAAGATTAGAAATAAATCCTATATTCATATGACAGCTCCATGCCCAGGCCTGGGCATTTTCTGGGACTAATTGCTCAGGGAAAGTCAGTACTCTAGAGTGAACCTTATTCCCGGCTATATAGTAATTACATGCTAATGCCTTTTGCAATTAATTCAGTAACCCCCACACTAGTATTGAAGTAAATGGTAAAGGAGCTGAGATTTAATCACATTGTCTTCTGGGGTCTTAATGTAAACTATCTTTTATACATGAACAGGGCCATCGATTGACAGAACTCACTGACGCTCTTTCATTGTATCAGTGCAATCCCACAGTAACAAGACTGCTGGCAAATGTCCTGCCAAGAATCAGTCATGCATAGGGCTCTGATAGAGAGGCACTTTCTAATGTAAAGCCACAATGTGTGTTTGACCATTCTTTTTCTACTTCTTAGCTTCATTTGAGGATCTTAAGCAAATAAGATCAACTATAAATAGTATGATATTGTGAACAAGGTAGTAACATAATGACAAAGTAAAAATGAAAAATAAAGAGCAAATGGTAGAACTTTAAAAATTATCAAGACAGAGAATTTTATTTCAATTCAGGGGAGAGATCATAAAAATAAACACATTTTAGGTATGTAAGAAAATATACGATTTGGTCTACCACAGAAATCCAGTAAGTATAATCTAAAAGCCCATTTGCAAATGCTTCCTGCATAACACAGTGTTCTTCCACAATCTACCATACTCCAATATCAAGGAACAGCTATTGTGATGCTGCCTTTTAGCTTTCCTCGTACTCATCATTAAATCAATTTCCTACTCTCAGCTAACAAGCACACTGGATTTGATTTAATACCATACACCAACTCCTCACATATCAAAGAGAAATGACTGAAAATTTTTTCTGAGCTATAAAAAGAAGCCAGAGAAATGTTTCCCACATAAATTTACTCCACTGTCATCCTTGATCTAAGGTCAAAAGATGGGTTATAATTGCTTAAGATTCTGGTATGTGCATTTTTCCAATCTTCAGGACGCTGCATGTAGCTATTAATGAGCAAAATAAAGACAATTTTCCTCAAAGACATGCTTTCAAAGATACAAATATTACTACAAACTAAAAAGAACTGTAATAAATGAATCCATACAAAAATATTGTTTTATGGAAACAATCAGCTGAAATGAGTTCAGGTATTACTCTGTGCCAGATTCTGGGGTTTTGCCTACCTCTCTCATTAATCCCACAACAGCCCTGGGTTTGGTTCTAGCCCATCCTTGGACTAAGCTCTGTGAGAATGGGTACCATATACTTTGTTTACCAATAGTGAAGCAATACCTTGTTCCACATAATGCCTGCTACGTGACAGATGCACAGTAAGATGTTTGTCGAATGAATTTGAAAAGCACCTAGCTGAGGCTTGGGGAAGATGTTATGTGATGCTAAAGTCTGGGTTCCAAGATATTTTTATTTCTTGTCACATTTTTGAAACTAGAGAATCTTTTGGGGGGTTAATTTATTGCTATATTTAATCTTCTTGCTCTTTGCCTCTTTAAATGAAAATGAAGGTGCTGAAGTACAATAAGAGGCCCAAATTCAGAAAGCCAAAGGAAAGAAAAGGAGGGGTCAAAGAAGGTATAATGTTAATATTCTCTTTTACTCAGGAGCAATATTCTAGTGCCTAGCTTGGCAAACAGGTGTCTGAAGTTTCTATGCATGAAGGAAGAAGTGTGATTTAATTAACAGTTAACTATTCAGAAATCTATGTTATTGTGATATGGTTTCTATCAGCAGTTCCAGGTACACAGCTAATGCCATAGTCATTTCCTAAGTAACAGGAATACTAGATTCATCTTTTGTCCTAGCATTTTTCTTTGACCTTCATTTCTGACTTTTGGTCTAATGAGCCCTCCTCCAACCCTGACCCCTACACCAGCACTGGAGATGGAACCAAGGGCCTTGGGCATTTGAGGCAAGTTCTCTACCACTGTGCTACACCCCCAGTTCTAATGAGGTGATTCCTGGGGACGCTCCTGGGGGTGCTGCTCACCAGAAAGAAAAAGGCATGATTAAAACTTCAAACATTTGCCCCATTCTCCAGGTAGAATAGAGGACTAGAGATTTGAGTTAATGATCAAACATGCCTATGTGATAAAGCCTCCACAAAAATCACTGAACTAAGCCAGGCGTGGTCATGCATGCCTACAGTCCCAGTACTTGGGAGACTGAAGTGGAAGTATCCCTACATCCCAGGAATTTGAGATCAGCCTGGGAAACATAGTGAAGCTATACCCCTAAAACAAAAATCCCTGACTACAGAGTTTGGAGAGCTCCTGGGTTATTGAACAGGTGGAGATACCTGAAGGGTAGCCATGCCCAAAGATGGCATGGAACCTCTGCCCTCACTTCCCTACTTCCCATGTCTCGCCCCATGTAACTTTTCCATTGGGCTGTTCATGTGTATCCTCCATAATATCCCTTATAATAATTGGGTAAACACTGTGTAAAGTGTTTCCCTGAGTTTCGTGAGTTGCTCTAGCAAATTAAATCAAACCAAAAAAGCTGGTCAATTGAAGTACAGGACATAATCTGGGACCTGTGAGTGATATCTGAAGTGGCAGGGACTAGTCTTGTGCGTCTGAAACCTGTGAGGTTTGATAATGTCTCCAAGTAGAGAGTATCAGAATTGAAATGAATTATAGGACACGCACATGGCATCCATCCATTGGAGAACTGCTTACTGTGTGGGGAAAACCCCTCATACATCTGGTGTGAGCTTGAGGTGTGTTGACTGTAGGGAAGAAGGAAAACTGTTTATGTCTTACACAAGCATTATGCTAAGTCCCTTCTGAAACACAACCATTATTGAAAAGGTGTAGGGTAAGTTAAAGTAAGTCTTCCCAGTGTAGTGCTTGCTGTCTCATATAGTGTTGAATTCTGTAGTCGGCCTGTAAGACATTCCCATTACTCTACAGCTACAGCTCATTTGTTGCCAGTATCTAATAAAATATCAGACAGTAAAAAAGCAAAAAGAAAAAGGAAAAAAGAAAAAAATTTTCAGACAGAGTGGGTGGAGGGGGTGTGGCTTAGTGGTGGAGCATTTGCGTAGCATACACAAAACCCATAGTACTTGGGGGGAACATCAAAGAAATAAAGCATTAGTGCTCCAGTTAGTATAGATCCCCTAGGACACTCCATCTTGAGTCTTAATAAAATAGAAAGAATAGAACTAGAAACTTCGTGTTCCAAATTATAGCCTTTGGAGTACTCCCACATACCATGTAGGACAAGAAATCTGTGTCTAGGTATGAGTAACACATAGAGTGCCTTGATACACATCAAGGGTCCCCAAATCCTGG
The DNA here is from genome assembly GCA_007922755.1 of Pedetes capensis. Lineage (NCBI taxonomy): Eukaryota > Metazoa > Chordata > Mammalia > Rodentia > Pedetidae > Pedetes > Pedetes capensis. The sequence goes on along the minus strand of VMDO01019126.1, from coordinate 748 downwards.
GTCAGAGACTGGTATGACTGTTAGGAACCAGGTGCACAGCAGGAGGTGAGTGGTGAGTGAGTAAGAGAAGTTCATCTGTATTTATAGCCATATCCCTTTGCTTGCATTACCGCCTGAGCTCTGCCCCAGTCCATGGAAAAATTGTCTTCCACAAAACCAGTCCCTGTTCCAGAGAGGTTGGGGACTGCTTATATACATGGTTGCCTACAGACTGGAGCATCATAATCTGGAATCTCATGGATATAAACAAATGGGGTACAATGGTTTGAGTATGGTTTAAAACTCTGAAACTTGTGCTGAAATTTAATTCTCATTACAACTTGTTAAGAGATGGGCCCAAATAAGACCTTCAACAGGATTAGTCCATTCATGTAACTGACAGATTAATGGGTTATCTCAAGAATAGGTCTGCTACAAAAGGCAGTTTGGCTAGGTCTCTTAAGCACTCCCTACTCCTAGCCATGTAATGCCCTGCAACACCTCAGGACACTGCCAACTAGAAGGCTATGACCTAATGTGGCCCCTCTACCTTGGACCAGAACCATGAGCCAAAATAAATCTCTTTTCTTTATAATTTAGTCTGTAGTATTGTGTTAATAGCAACAAAAAACAGACTAAGACATGGGTTTGGGAGGCTGGTATTTAGTTCAGTGGTAGAGTGCTTGCCTAGAATGTCCAAAGCCTTGGGCTTGTTCCTCAGGACTCCCACCAAATATATGGAAAAAAAAAAAAAAAGAAGAAAGAAAGA
>VMDO01019125.1:26656-40553 GCA_007922755.1 Pedetes capensis | reverse complement strand
AGTCTCTGGGATTCTATCCTCTGTCTGTTTGATGGCGAAATGGCGGCGTCCTGCTGCTGGCCACTGTGTAGCTCCTCTGAAGCCTAATCCTTGATTTCAGTGCACACCTAGTTTCATTCTCTATCTCTCAAACTAAATTATCTCTGTTTCTATTTATTCAATTGGCTTTTTTAAACCCCTAATCGAGGCTTCTTATTGCCCCGGAACAGAAGGTGTGTGTTATCTGTCCGCCATCTTGACTCCGCCGTTTTGTCAGGATAGTCAGTATTATTACTGGTGACTGGAATGAAAATGTTATAAGTAAATAAGAAGGCTCAGTAATTGGAAAATATGGCTTTGGTGACAGAAACAATGCTAGCAATTGCTGATAGATTTTTGTCAGACTAACGACTTTTTCCTCGCAAATATATTTTTTCACCAACATAAATGGCAACTATGCACATGGAGGCTGGGATTTAGCTCAGTTGGTAGAGTGCTGCGCTGCAGTCTCTGAGGTCCCGAGTTCAATTCTCAGCACCACAAAAATGGGAGAAGGGCCTGGCAATCCACTCCCAAGGCAATCCTGAAACAGTCGGCCATTGAAAACCCTATGAGGGTCGCTATGAGTCGGATACCGACTCGACGGCACCTAACAACAACAACAACAATGCACATGGAATTCACCAGATGGAGCATAAAGGAACCAAATTGACTACATCTGTGGAAACAGATAATGGAAAACCTCAATATCAGAAGTCAGAACAAGACCAGGTGCTGATTGTGGATCAGACCATCAACTGCTCATATGAAGTTTCAAATTGAAACTGAAGAAAATTAGAACAAGTGTACGAGAGCCAAGGTATCACCTTGAATATATCCCAGCTGAGTTCAAAGACCACCTCAAGAGCAGATCTGCTGCATTAGCCACTAAGACCAGGCGAGGTGTGGCACGATACCAATGACATCCTTCAGGAGGAAAGCAAAAGATTATTAAAAAGACAGGAAAAAAAAAAAAAAAAAGAAAAGATTGTTACATGTCAAAAAGACTCAGAAACTTGCACTTGAACATCATGTGCTAAAATAAAAGAAAGACATGATGAAGTTAAAGAACTAAACAGAAGATTCCAAAGGGCAGCTCAAAAAGAAAAATCATACTATAATGATGTGCAAAAGATCTAGAGATCGAAAGCCAAAAGGGAAGAACATGCTGTGTTTTTCTCAAGCTTAAAGAATTAAAGAAGGGTAAAGATGATTTTGACCAATGGTGAGGAGCTAGTAGAAGTTCTGTTTACTTGAGTGCCTTTTAGTCCTATTAGAGGTGAATTTAGTGAAACTTATTTGCTAGTCACTTCAGAAATAACATATGTTCCTTTATAAAAGATAACTGGAGTTAGAACATCTGGTTTTGAGTTTGAGCCATATGCTAGTTGAGTGATCCTGATCAAATAGCATTCTTTCCAGTCTACTCTTCTCACCCATAAAATAGGCTGATGCTTTCGGGAATGAGCTGTTGGGTCCCTCTCTGATTTTTGTGGTGCTGGGGATTGAACTTAGGGTCTCAGAGAGTACAGAACAGGACTCTACAAACTGAGCTAAGCACTAGTCCCTATATTTTTATGCTATAAAAGTTATGAAAGAAGAAAATGTTTTTATGTATGTCTTCTCACTTGAAATGGAATTTATAAATGCAAGCATTGTACTATTTTTTGTTGTTGTTAGGTACCCTTGAGTTGTGTCCCTATAAGGGTAGTCACTCTTACAGGGTTTTTGATGACTGTCTCAGGATTGTTTCTGGAGTGGGCTACTACATCCTTTGAACCCAGGGCCTCAGAGACCACAGAGTGGTAGTCCACCTACTGAGCTACTTGTACTATCAGTATTACTAATATCTATTACAGTATTGTTGTTTGTTGTTATGTGCCACCTAGTTGGTATCTGACTCATAGCGACCCTACATACAACAGGTAAAACACTATTGTCAGTGCTTCTCTGCTGTTCATAGGGTTTTTAATGGCTGGTTGTTTATTGGGAATGGGTTGCCGGGTCCTTCTTCCAAGCCTACAGCACCTGGTATTCTCAGGCAGTCTCCCATCCAAGTACTAACCAGGCCCGACCCTGCTTAGCTTCCAAGATCTGACAGAATTGGATGCCACAGGGCTACAGCTGCAGGCATTACAGTATTAGGCACACACTAAAAAATATTTGCTAAGCCAACTGTGGTGGCACATGCCTGTAATCCCAGTGGCTTGGGAGGTGGAGGCAGGAGGATTGCAAGTTGGAGACCAGAGGCAGTCTGTGTAACTTAGCAAGACCCTGTCTCAAAAAAAAAAGTCAAAAAAATGGGCTGGGGGCGCAGCTCAGTGGTCCAGCCCTTGCAGAGCATGCAAGCGCGAGGCCCTGGTTTCAACCCCCAGTACCGAAAAAAAAATTGCTAAGTAAATTTCAGTGGTAAACATTTAACCTTTACATTTTACATCCATAATGTGATTGGTTCAGTTTTCTTCTTTTGTGATGTCTCTGTCAGGTTGTGATATGAGGCTTACCCTAGCCTTATAAATGATTTAGATCTCTTTATGCTTTATGACAACTTGTCATGAAAATCATCTGACCTTTAATATTTGAAAATACTGACCTGCAAAGTCATGTTACTGGAGTCTTTTTGGAGAACCAATTCTGTGTTTACTATTTTTCTGGTTATCTATTTTGATTTTTTTAGGCAGTTTTGGGATTTATTGTTCATGATTTAATCAATTGTTTTGAGACAAGGTAATCCTCTTGCCTCAGCTTCCTGAGTGCCAGTATGCCACCATGCACAGCTCATCAATTTTTTCTATTTTACTTTATTTTTTGAAGCAGGAATTCATAGCCTAGAATGGCCATCAACATTTTCTAGAGATATATTTTGTTTATACTATATATTACTTCATAATTCAAACAAATTTGCATCATCCCTATCAATGGTCCATTTCTCATTTTATATTTTCCTCTGTGTGTGCCTGCACGTGTGCACATGCTCAATTTTCTTTATTCCTTCCTTCCTTCCATCCTTTTCTTTTCTTTTCTTTTCTTTTCCTTTCTTTCCTTTCTTTTTCTTTCTTTTCTTTTCTTTCTTTTCTCTTCTTTCTTTCTCCTTCTTTCTTTTTGGAGTCACAGTCTCACTTTGTAGCCAAGGCTGGCCTCAAACTCTTGATTCTCCTGCCTCTAACTCCTGAGTGCTAGAATTGCAAGCATATGCCACCATGCCTATCCTCTTTTTCTGAGGGGTTGAAAATTCTTTCTAATATGAAGTAAGTCATGATAGAATTTGTTAACATTAAAAAATGACTTTCTGTGGGTTACCCAGGTAATTATTTATGAAATGTCATAGGTTTTGTTCCCAGATGAGAAGAAAATAAACAAGTTTCTATTCTGAGAAAAGACAAGCTTTCCCAGGAGGTTGAGGTAGGAGGGTTGCAGGTGCAAGACCAGAAGCAGCCTATATAACTTAGTGAGACCCTGTCTCTGTAAGATAAAAAAGGACTGGAGATGCAGCCTTGTGGAACAGTGCTCGCAAAGTATGTGCAAGGCTCTGGTTCAACTTCCTAGTACCACCAAAAAAAAAATCATAAAGGAAATTAAAAAGTTCCTTCAACAAAATGATAATGAAAACACAACCTATCAAAATCTATGGGATAAAGCAAAGGCAGTTCTATGAGGTAAGTGCATAGCCTTGAGTACCTACAATAAAAAGATAGGGCAGACACATTTAAATAATTTAATGATACACCTCAAGGCACTAGAAAGACAGCAACAAGCCAACACCAAAGCTAGTATGCAAAAGAAAATAATTAAGATCAAGGCAGAGCTTAACAAAATGGAGACCAAGCAAATAATACAAAAAATTAATGGAACTAAGAGTTGGTTCTTTGAAAAGATAAATAAGGTAGAAACTCCCTTAGCCAAACACCACAAAAGAGAAAAGGCCCAAATTAATGAAACTAGAGATGTAAAGAGGGTTATAACAACTGATACCAATGAAGTACAGAAGATCATCGGAGACTACCTTGAGAAGCTGCACTCCAAAATGAAAATACAGAAAAATGAGACAAATTCCTTAATACTTATGACCTATCCAAACTAAATCCTGATGATATAGCAAGGTAAACAGATCTAAAATAAGCAATGAAATTGAGGCAGTAATATAAAAATCTCCCAAAGAAGAAAAGCACAGGTCCTGACAGATTCATATATGAATTCTATCAAACCTTTAATGAAGAGTTAATATCTACCCTCCTCAAACTATTTCATAAAATAGAAAGGGAAGATGTACTTCCAAATTCATTCTATGAAGGCAGTATCAGTTGGACATCAAAACCAGATAAGGACATAATGAGGGGGGGAGAGAGAGAGAGAGAGAGAGAGAGAGAGAGAGAGAGTGAGAGAGAGAGAGGAAGAAGAAGAAGAAGAAGAAGAAGAAGAAGAAGAAGAAGAAAACTATAGACCAATTTTCCTGTTGAACACTAATGCAAAAATCCTCAATAAAATTCTTGCAAACCAAATACAACACAGAAAAAAAGATCATACACCATGATCAAGTGGGCTTCATTCCATGGATGCAAGGCTGGGTTAACATACACAAATCAATTAATGTAATTCAACATATCAAGAGACTTGCAGACAGAAAAGACCTTTGACGAAGTTCAGTATCCCTTCATGATAAAAGTCATGAAGAAAATGGGTATAGAAAGAACATATCTCAACATCATAAAAGCCATAAATGACAAACCTACAGCCAACATCATATTAAACAGGGAAAAATTGAAAGCATTCTATCTATGATCAGGAACAAGACAAGGACAGCCACTTTCCTCACTTATTCAATATTGTGACTGAAGTCCTAGCCAGAGCAATCAGGCAAGGGAAAGAAATCAAAGGAATGCAAATAGGGAAAGAAGAGGTCAAATTCTCCTTATTTGCAGATGACATGATCCCATACCTAAAGGATCCTAAAAACTCCACTAGAAATATCTTAGTGCTAATTAGCTCCTTCAGCAAAGTAGCATGATACAAAATTAACACTCAAAATTCAGTAACATTCCTTTACACCAGTAGCAAACAGAAAGAGAAAGAAATCAAAACAATAATTCTGTTCACAATAGCTCACCAAAAAGTTAAATATTTAGGAATCAATCTAACCAAAGACCCTAAAGACCTCTACAATGCAAACTTCAAAACACTAAAGGAAAAAATCACAGAAGATACTAGAAGATGGAAGAACTAATATTGTGAAAATTACTATACCACCAAAAGCAATTTACAGAGTTAATGCAATCTCCATCAAAATTCCAATGACATACTTCACAGCAATAGAAAAAACAATCCTAAAATTTGTATGGAAGTACACAAGACCACATATAGACAAAACAATCTTAAGCAGCAACAACAGTGCAAGAGGCATCACGACATCTGACTTCAAATTATGCTACAGGGCCATAGAGGCAGCTTGGTGTTGGCACAAAAACAGGCATGAAGATCAATGGAACAGAATGGAAGACTCAGATATACACTTACCCAACTACAACCACCTGATCCTTGACAAAAGGGCCAAAGGTGTACATTGGAGAAAAGATAGCCTTTACAATAAATGGTGATGGGAAAACTGGATATCCTTATGTAGAAGGATGAGAGTAGACCCATATCTCACAATCTGTGTGAGAATCTGGTCAAAATGGATCAGAGTCCTCAACATAAAACCAGAAATCTTAAAACTATAAGAAGGAAAGACAGGAAACACACTCCAACATATAGGAATAGGCAAGTACTTTGTTAGTAAGACCCCAATTGCCCAGGAAACTGCAACACAAATCGATAAATGGGATTACATAAAACTAAAAGGCTTCTGTACAGCAAAGGAAACAGTACAGTAAAGGGAGAGCCCACAGAATGGGAGAAAATATTTGCATTCTATATATCTGACAGAGGATTAATTTCTAGAATATATAAAGAAATCAAATATGAAATGTCATATAATCAAACAAATAAGTAGACAACGGAGTTGAATAGGTGGTTCTCAAAAGAAGACATGCAAATGGCCAATAAACACATGAAAAATGCTCAGTATCCCTAGTAATCAAGGAAATGCAAATAAAAACAACACTGAGATTCCATTTCACCCCTGTGAGAATGGCCAAGATTAACAAAAAAACTCAACAAATGCTGGCAGGGATGCAGAGAAAAAGAAACCCTTTTACACTGCTGGTGGGACTGTTAATTAGTTCAGCCACTTTGGAAATCAGTATGGAGGTACCTTAGAAAACTAAAAATCAAACTACCATATGTTCCTACTCTAACAATTCTAGGAAAACACCCAAAGGAAGACAAGTGATCATACCACAGTCACACTTGCACTTTCATATTTAATGCAACACTCTTCACAACTGCAAGGATATGGAACCAACCCAGATGGCCATCAACAGAGGACTAGATTAATTAAAAATTTGTGGTATATATACTCAACAGAATACTATTTAGCAGTAAAGAAGAATGAAACTATATCATTTGCACCAAAATGGATGGAAATAGAGAGTGTCATTTTAAGCCAACAACCCATACTCACAAAGAGAAATAGTGCATGTTTTCACTCACATTTGGGAATTAAGTCTATCTTAAAGGAAAAAAATCATGTATATATACACATCTATCTATCTATCTATCTATCTATCTATCCACACAGACACACTTAACTAAGTGGAAAATATAAGTGGACCTGATATGAGCAGGGAGGGGACTAGTGGGAGGGAGCGGATGATGGGGAAGAGAAGGAAGAGCAGGGGGAACAGTGTAGAAGGGCAAAGAAGAAAAAATAAAAGAATACAGGATGCAACTCCAGGAATTTCTTTTTTTCTTTCTTCTTTTGTTTATTCTGCTCTGTAAAATGTTTAGGCAAGGAAAATGTAAGCAAAACTGATTCAATCGTTGCACAGTGGATATAGCAAAGGACTACTTATAGCAAAGGACTCTGTACATGTATAAATTGTTGTTAGGTGCTGTCAAGTCAGGTCCGACTCATAGGGACCATATGTACAACATGTATAAATAAGATACAAAAAAACAAAAAGCAAAAAACAAACAAACAAAAAAATAGACCTTCATTTTGTATCTTGAAATCTTCTTTTTTTTCTTTTTCAGCACTTGGGCTTTGAACCCAAGGCCTTGCACATACTTTACAAGTGCTCTACCACTAGGCTGTACTACCATACTACCAGCACATTTTTAACTTTTTTATCTTGAGACAGGGTCTTGCCAACTTAAGCAGGCTACCTTTGGCCTAAAACCTGTGATCTTCCTGCATCCAAATCCCAAGTGGCTGAGATTATAGGTGTGAGACACCATGGCTGGCAGGTATCTTGAAATCTTAGCCAGAACAGGTCTTTTTAATTTTTATTTCTTTATTTGTACTTATTTATTTGTATTTACTTATTTTTTTTTTTATTTCAGTAGTAAGGATCCCATTAGGGGTCTTCTACATGTTAGAAAGCATCTACCATTGAGCTACATCCCTAGCCCCAGAATCGGTTCTTGAAGAGTTAAATTAACTAGGGGCTTCCTTTTATTGGTGTCATATAAACCACACTGTTTGAGTGTATTTAAAGGCAGTTTTTTTTAACTCTTCTTAATTAACTCCAACAATATTTCCTTAAGAGGTATTGAATATAATAGTAGTGCCCTCTCTCAGGAATATAGGGGATATTATGTTTCAAGGGTCTCAGAAGTAGGGACTTCCTGAAAACCTCTCTTCTTCTCTTCCCTTCTCTTTTCTTTTCTCTTCTCATCTCTTCTCTTTTCTTGTGGTACTAGAAGTCTGAATCCAAGACCTTGCCCATACCTTGCAAGTACCCTACAACTGAGCTGCATCCTGAGCCCCTTTTTGTTTTTTGTCTTGACAGAAGGTCTCACTAAGTTACTCAGGCTGCCTCTGGCCTCAAACTTGTGATCCTCCTGCTTCTGTCTCCAGAGTCATAGGGATTACAGTGTAAGACACAACACAGGGCATGAAAAATGCTTTTAATATGGATGTCTAAAGACATTTGAGTTCTCTTGAAATTTCATGATTCAGAATGAAATCTTGGTGGAAAGAAATCTCTTAATATATAACAGCTAGTTTGGACCCAAATTGATGGCACCTAAAAACAACAAAATTAGCATATAACTGCAAATAATACATACTACTTTTAAGGTGGGGCTGGGATTTAGCTCAGTTGGTAGAGCGCTGTGCTGCAGTCTCTGAGGTCCTGAGTTCAATTCCCAGCGCCGCAAAAATGGGAGAAGGACCTGGCAATCCACTCCCAAGGCAATCCCGAAGCAGTCAGCCATTGAAAACCCTATAAGGGTCACTATGAGTTGGAAACCGACTTGATGGCACCTAACAACAACAACAACAACTTTTAAGGTAGCCACTTTAAATCCATTTTAGTATAAAAAAGGATATTAAATTATGTCAATTTAAAGAAGTAATTCTACCAAAAAAGGGGGTGGGGGATTTAGTTTCAACCACTTTATCACAGGGATTGGGAGAAGGGCCTGGCAATCCACTCCCGAGGCAATCCTGAAACGGTCAACCGTTGAAAACCCTATGAGGGTTGCTATGAGTTGAATACTGACTTGATGGCACCTAACAACAACAACAAATCACAGGGATACTTGAAGCCTGTTGTTGTTGTTGTTGTTGTTGTTGTTGTTGTTAGATGCTGTCAAGTTGAGTTTGACTCATAGCGACCCTATGGATAGTGAAACAAAACACTCCCTGATTTCTGTGCCAGGCACATGATCTTATTTATGTTTAAGCCCATTGTTGCAGACACTGTGTCAATCCCTCTAGTGCAGGGTTTTCCTTTTTTTGTTGACCTGCCACTGTCCCAAACATGATGTCCTTCTCCAGGGATTGGTTCCTTCTGACTACATGTCCAAAATATGTAAGATCCAGTCTAGCCATCCTTGCTTCCAAGGAGCACTCTAGTTGCACTTCTTCTATGACAGATCTGTTGGTTCTTTTGGCAGCCCATGGTATATGCAATAATCATCCCCAGCACCGTAATTCAAAGGCATCAATTCTTCTCCTGACTCCCTTATTCAATGTCCAGCTGTCACAACCATATGATGTGACTGAAAATACCATGGCACAAGTCAGGTGCACCTTCAGCTTCAATGTGACATCTTTAATTTTCAATACTTTAAAGAGACCTTTTGCCACAGCTTTTCCCAGAGCAATGCATCTTTTGATTTCTTGACTGCTGCTTCCATGGGTGTTGATTGTGGAACCAAGTAAAGCAAAATCATGTACAACTTCCATATTTTCTCCATTTATTGTGAAGTTGCAAGGATATTTGTTCTGTTGATGTTGAGTTGCAATCCATACTGAAGGCTATGTTCTTTGATCTTCATCAGTAAATACATCAAACCTTCACTTTCAGCAACCAGAGCTGTGTCATCTGCATAATGAGGTTGTTAATGAGTCTTTCCTCCAATCCTGGTGCCACGTTCTTCCTCTAAAGTGCAGCTTCTCAGATTATTTGCTCAACATGTAAAGAGATATGGTGGAAGTATACAGCCCTGACATATACCTTTCTCAACTTTAAGCCAGGCATTGTTTCCTTGTTTTATTCGAACTGCCTCCTGGTTCATGTACAGATTCCTCATGAGTACAATTAGGTGCTGTGGTATTCCCATTCTTCCCAATGTTATCCATAATTTGTTGTGATTCACACAGTCAAATGCCTTTGCATAATCAATAAAAAATAGACACCTTTCCAGGATTCATTGCTTTCAGCCAATATCCATCTGACATCAGCAATGATGTCCCTGGTTGTAAACCCTCTTGTGAATCCAGCTTGACTTTCTAGCAGTTCCCTGTCTATATACTGCTGCAGTCACTTTTGAATGATCTTTAGTAAAATTTTGCTTGTGCATGATCTTAATGATATTGTTCCATAGTTTCCACAATCAGTTGGATCCCCTTTTTTGAGGAACAGGCACAAATATGGATCTCTTCCAGTCAGTTGGCCAGGTAGCTATTTTCCAAATCTCTTGGCATAAACATGTTAGCACCTCCAGTGATGCATCTGTTTGTTGAAACATCTCTATTGGTATTCCATCAGTTCCTGGAGCCTTGTGTTTTGCCAGTTCTTTCAAGGCAGCTTCCACTTCGTCCTTCAATACCATTGGTTCCTCTTCATATGCAACCTCTTGGAATGGTTGGTCATCTACCAATTCTTTCTTATGAAATGACTCTGTGTGTTCCTTCCATCTTCTTTTGATGTTTTCTGCATCATTTAATATTTTCCCTGTAGAATCTTTCACTACTGCTACTTGAGGCTTGAATTTTTTCTTCACTTCCTTAAGCTTGAGAAACACAGAGCATGTTCTTTCCTTTTGGTTTTCTGCCTCCAGCTCCTTGCACATGTCATTATAATATTTGCTTTTGTCTTCTCGAGCTGCCTTCTGAAATCTTCTGTTTAATTCCTTAATTTCATCATGTCTTCCTTTTACTTTAGCTGCTCCACGTTCAAGGGCAAGTTTCAGAGTCTCTTTTGACATGTAATTTGGTCTTTTCTTTTTTTCCTATCTTTTTAATAAATAAACTTTTGCTTTCTTCATGAATGATATCTTTGATGTCATGCCACAACTCATTTGGACTTCTGTCTAATGCATTAAATCTGTTCTTGAGGTGGTCTCTGAATTCAGGTGGGATATACTCAAGGTCATACCTTAATTCTCATATACTTATTCTAATTTTCTTCAGTTTTAGTTTGAACTTGCATATGAGAAGTTGATTGTCTGATCCACAATCAATACCTGATCTTGTTCTAACATTTGATATGGAGCTTTTCCATCATTTCTTTCCACAAGTGTAGTCAATTTGCTTCCTGTATGTTCCACCTGGTGAACTCCATGTGTATAGTAGCTGTTTATGTTGGTGAAAAAAATTTATTTGCTACGATTAGGTCACTTATCTGACAAAATTCTATCATGTGATCTCCAGCATCATTTCTTTCACCAAGACCATATTTTCCATCTATTGAGCCTTCTTTGTTTCCACCTTTTGCATTCCAGTCACCAGTAATTATCACTATGTTCTGATAGCACATTTGATCTATTTCAGATTGCAGAAGCTGGTAGAAATCTTCCCTGTCTTCATTTGTGGCCTTAGTGGTGGGTGCATAAATCTGAATAATAGTCGTATGAACTGGCCTTCCTTGTAGGTGTATGGATAGTATTCTATCACTGACAGCATTGTATTTCAGGACAGATCTTGAGATGTCTTTTTTGGTGATGAAGTAACCCCATTTCTCTTTAGTCTGTCATTCCCAGCATAGTACACCATATGATAATCTGACTCAAAATGGTCCCTGCCAGTCCACTTTAGCTCACTGATGCCTAGAATGTCAATGTTTATGCACTACATTTCTCTTTTAATGATTTCTAATTTTCCTCGATTCATACTATGTATATTTCATGTTCCAATTATTAATGGATATTTACAGTTGTTTCTCCTCATCACATCAGCAAATGGAAGTCACTGGGGCTTTACTCCATTTCCATCATCAAGGTAGACTCTACTTTGAGGAGGCAATTCTTCCCCAGTAGTCTTTTGAGTGCCTTTACAATCTGGGCGGCTCATTTTCCGGCACTATATCTGACAGTGTTTCTTTGCTATTCATAGGGTTTTCAATGGCTAGTTGTTTCAGGAGTGGGTTGTCAGGTCCTACTCCCCAGTCTGTCTTAGTCTGGAAGCTCAGCTGAAACCTGTCCCACCATGGGTGACCCTGCTGGTATCTGAGGTACCAGTGGCATAGCTTTCAGCCTCATAGCAACACGCAAGCTCCCACAGTCCAGCAAACTAACAGAGGTGTGAGGGATTTGAAGCCTAGGATGTTTAAATTACTTAATAGGTTATTTCAAATAATTCTATCAAGGTTTTACTCAACTTTCATTTTTTTGTAATTTTACTAAAAATCTATTCCTCAACAATCAAACCACAAATCCCATTTAATTTTAGGTTTTAAAATTTTTATCTTTGCTTTTGATGACTGTTTCATTACTTACTTGTTCTAAAGTATCCTCCAAACCCACTTTTTAATTTACATCTTTATTAATTTCTTCTTCATTTGCCTAGGAATTCCTTGAGAGGTACCTATAAAATACATAGGAACATGAGTGACATGACATTTAATTATAAACCTTCTTTTATGAGAAGTTCTCTTCTCTTACACATTGTGATACAAGTCCGTTTTGGAGAAAAACAAGTCATGACATTTTTAATGCAATGTACTATGGAAAAGTAAACAGTTGTTTTTAAATGTAATTTATTTAACTCTGGGATGTAATTTTTTTTTATTTTTTTGAGACAGTCTCAAAAAATGTAGCCCAGGTGTCCTTGAACTTGTGATCCTTCTGCCTCTGTCTCCCAAGTGATGGGATTATAGGTTCATACCACTCTGCCCAGCCATCAATTTCTCTCTTTTTTTCTTTGTTTTGTAGTACACAGGGATCAAACCCAGTGCCTCATATATGTTAGGCAAGTGCTCTACAACTGAGTTATACCTACAGCCATTATTAAATTTTTTTACTTTGAGAAGGGGATCTCACTAAGTTACTCAGGCTGCTTTAGGCCTCAAACCTGTGATCCTCCTGCCTCAACCTCCCAAATTGCTGTGATTATAGTCATGTGCCACTGACCCCAACAATTTCTCTTAATACTTTTCAACTGTTTGGTCTTACAATTCTCTTCTCATATTTATGTTTTCCTCTGTTCCAGTGACTTTTCTTGAACACTGTACTTCATTGCTTTTCACTGTGCTTTTCTTTGACTGAGGTGAGACCCACACTTTAAAATGACTAATCTGAAATTGGTAGTGGTGGTGGTAGATGGCACTGAGTCAGGTCCAACTCAAAGTGACCCTTGGAGGGTTTTCAATTGCCTTGGGAGTACTTTGAGGAGTGGATTGCCATGTCCTTTTCCCATAATCTGAAATAGGTTAAAATGAATTTAACCTAAATATTAGACCTTTTAAAGTACGCAGTTCAGTGACATTTAGTATGTTTACTATATTGTTTAAACACCACCTCTAGTTGCAAAACATTTCACTTCAAAAGAAAACCACACACGCTTTAAGTAGATCTTCTGAAAAAAAAATTTTTTATAGTACTAGTGTGCTGAACCCTGAGCCTTGTACATACTTTGAAAACACTCTACCACTGAGCTACAGCCCTAGTCAGTCCCTTTCTTATTTTTTGCCTTGAGACATGGTCTCACTAAGTTACACTGGCTGCCTCTGGCCTTGAACTTTTGATCCTCTGGCTCTACCTCCCAAGTTGCTGGGATTATACCTGGCTGAAGTTATTATTGAGTTTTAATTTGACCAGTCCTTATTTTGTGCTAGGGATTGTACCCAAGGCCTTGTACATCTAAGTATACATTCTACTACTGAACTGAAAACCTAGCCCTGACTTTCTTTAAAAAAAGATACAATGAACCCTTAAATCTCTTTAAAAACTTCTTATCAAATACATAAGAGTTGGTGCTCTACCTTATTCATTCTATTTCAAATTTTTTTTTCCTTGCGATGAGGTCTCACTATGCTGTTCAAGCTAGCCTTGAACTCCGGTGCTAAAGCAACACTCTTACTTCAGTTCTCAAGTAGCTGGAACTACAGGTGTGTCCCATCAAGTCAGACTATCTCTAATTTCTACTTTTGTTGTTCTGTTGTTATGTAAAACTATTTCTAGAGATAAAAGTAAAGTTTCCATTTTTTTGAGCATACACATTCTTTTTGCAGTGGATAATCTTTTCTAAGTGATTTGATTCAGAAAATTATTTCATTACACCAGTGAAGAACTATTCAAAACACTGGTAAGCAAACTGTCTGCTAATGTACTGTCT
>VMDO01019125.1:9156-21656 GCA_007922755.1 Pedetes capensis | reverse complement strand
GTCTCTTAGTGGACTGACCTCATGGCTGGAAGTTTCTTGACATGAAAATCTGTCTTCTTTATTTCCTCCCTGCTGAGCATGGTAAGTGGTACACAGGGGGTACTACATAAATGTTTCAGTATTGAATAGCTAAATGAAGAGGGGCTCTTTTCCTCTTTTACAGAATAAAAAAGACTGGATTTATGAAAATTATTTTTATGGCCTTAGACTCTTTTTTGCTTATTGCTTGATTTATTACTATAAAATTCAGTCTACCTTAAATTTGACTGAGAGAATTTAGTTGTTACTGAATTGGCACAAGAGGATAAATGTATTCTAGTCATGCTGAATGTCAAAGCTAGAAAAATTTACCTCTTTAGTTAATGAGATCTTGATTAGAACAGACCTTCATAAAAGTCAGCTCTGATGAGTTGCCACTCTGGAAATAGTATGACTCACCACCTCTTTGCTTCTAGCATATTTTAGCTCTTCATTCCACAGCTACTGTTGTTCAGCCTCCAAGTTGTAGATTAATTTATTAATGGTCTGCTGCAATTCATTTTTTCCATGATTTATTCTCTCAATGTCTGCAACTGAGTACTACTGGTTATCCACAATATCCTATAGTCAAGTATTCTCCTACTTTATTATTTCACATTCTAGTTCTGCATTGAAGAAAACAAAATTTTTAGTTTCTTCAGTTTCTACAAAGAAACTGATGCCATTATTTAATAGTGCCAATGTCAATATATCCAATTTATACACATATATTTTCTTTTTCTTTGGATAATTTTCTTCAGTCCTACTTTTGTTACTAACATATTTGAAGATAATATAATTGAAGTGTTATGTTAGCATCTTATCTCCCTATTAACTTACTATAATCTTCAGAAAGAACTATATGAAAAAATGTGGCCCCATCTACAACAATTACAATTAAGAATCCCTATATTTAAGAGGGACAGTTTGTGTCTATTAATGTTCATTTAAATGCTTTTCTTCTTGTATGATTTTCTGAATGATTCAGAAATGTGGTTTTTCAAACATGAAACCACTCATATTAAAATAAATCAGGTTTAATTATTATTTTATTGGAGTTTTCAGTGGTAACCACATTGGTTGGGTTCTTGCTTTATCTATTTACCAACTGTGTTTTCAATATTCTATAACTCATGGCTTACATAGAACATGATAGCATTTTTACAACAGGATGGATGAAGATGACCAACTGAGCAAAAAAGTACATTAATGGTTGGTTTAAGTAAAGCTTTATTCATGTATTAGATATCTGCACAAAACACTCACCACAAAAGTCTGAAGACTATAAATATGTATTATTCACTCTTGGCAACAAATGGTTTTAAATAATCAAGAAAGTTAATATACTCATAAAATTAAAACAACTCAGGTTAACAGTTATAAAATTAATGTCTCAAACCAGATCACACTGGAATGACAAATGATGGCTGAAGTACCAATCTCTCATCTACTTAGTTTGCAACTATTGGAAAAAAGTTCTCATAAGAATAAGTAGGAAATATGACAATTCTTTTGATTACATGCTGACAAGGAAGACAAAATATTAATGTTAGAAAGTATTGATTTAAGTACATTGCAAACATTGTTAGAATAGGAAATTTGTCTATGATTCCTTGACATGATGGAGAACAAGTAAATGACATTGACTAAAGGTCAACTATACAATTTTTAAGCAGTTCATTTAGAGAAAATCCAACATATATAATCAGAGTCATTTGGAATAAATAATAAACTGATTTAGCAAATACTCTGGGGTAATTACAAGCCTTGACTTGACAGATGATAAATACCAGATAGTCTAAGAGTTAAACAAATATCCTAAAGATCATCTTCACAACTCCTAAATGGGATATATACAATTTGTGAAATCCTACAAGAATAAAATACAATCAGGCAAAGTCCTGGGAAAATAGGGTAGTTATATACACATTTATGTGTTAGGGCTGGGTTTCGCTCAATTGGTAGAGTGTCATGATGCACTCTCTGAGGATCCAGGTTTGGTCCTCAGCACTGCAAAAACCAGACATGGCAATCCACTCCTGAAGCAATCCCGAAAGAATCAACACTAAAAACCCTATGAGGATCCCTATGATTTGGATCTGACTTGATGGCACCTAACAATAACACACACACACACACACACACACACACACACACACACACACACACACACACACATTTTACCCCCTGTACTTGGAGGTTCAACCCAGAGCCTAGCACATACTTTGCAAGTGCTCTACCACTGAGCTTCACCCCAAGCCCATATTTTATCTCGAGACAGTGTCTCACTAAGTTTCTCAGGTTGCCACTGGTTGAACTTGTTATCCTCCTGGCTCCACTTCCAGAGTTGCTGGGATTACAGGCATGTACCACCACGCTCAGTTTCATTTAGTCATTTTCAGACTGTAGCCCAATGGCTCTGTGGTTTGTAGGTACCTTCCTTTTTTCTGCTTTTGACAGCACAGAAGTATCAAAAAATCACATGCCACAGTATTTTCCAGTTTAATGACTAAGGCTGATATGTGTTATAAAAAGAAGGTTAGGAAGACATAGGATATAAACAAGCTTTCTTTAGCTGTGCTTTTGCATCTAAGAATTATTGTATTTTTCTTCTTATTTTTTATCAGTTTCAGCTGCTAAGCTACTTGGACAGTAGTGATGGAGGAGAAGATAGTTATAGCAGACTGAGGCAGACAGAGAACAAGAATTTGGCTTATTAAACATATATATATATCATATCGACAATATAGTATAGCCAGGTGCAGCGGTGCATGCCTGTAATCCCAGTGGCTTGGGAGGTGGAGGGAGGAGGATCGCAAGTTTGAGATCAGAGGCAGTCTGTATTAACTTAATGAGACCCTGTCTCAAAAAAAGTAAAAAAATGGGCTGGGGGTGCAGCTCAGTGGTCCAGCACTTGTAGAGCATGCAAGCGTGAGGCCCTGGGTTCAACCTCCAGTACCGAAAATTTATGTATGTATATATATATATATATATATATATATATATATGTATATATAGAGAGAGAATATATGCAGAGGGTGCAAAAATGTATATTGTGGAATGAAAACTATCAATTTTTCTGGTTTAAGAATGCATTATATGCTTAGTGGTGCTAGCATTCATTTGATTAACACCATTTTTAAGAAAATGAATGTCATGCTACACATTGTTATTGTAATTCACTTCAACTTCAAAAAGTAATACACATAGATAACATCTTTTAAAATGCGTGCACATTTTTTTGGCATCCCACCCTCCCTGTATGTATATATGTATATGTTAGCCATACCACACTGGTGTCTGATCTCATCATATCTCGGAAGCTAAGCAGGGTCAGGTCTGGTTAGTACTTAGATGGGAGATCACCTGGGAATACTGGGTATTGTAGACTTAGGAGAAGGAACCGGCAGCTCACTCTTGAAGCAATCAGTCATCAAAAGCCTTATGAAGAGCAGAGAAACTGACAACAGTTCCAGGCACAGTATTGGGTGGTGTTTTGTTTTGTTGTACATTAGGTTGCTATGAGTCAGGCCCAACTCAATAGCACCTAACAACAAGAACATTTATGTTAAGTCAGCAAGTATCCTTTTTTTCCCCTTTATTGATAAATGTTGGTGAGATACAGAATAATACATACAGCATTTGCTATTTCCATTGTGCAACTCTACATCACTTTTGGTTACACTTTCATCAACTTACAAAGTTTATGGAAATTTTTGATTAAATGTGGTAAACCCCATATGCATTTATGGGTTATAGTCCCCTATTTTTCCCATGTACTCATGAAGTTGCATCATTTACATTGAGATTATCCTCTCCCCCTTTATCCCTTTACATTGTTTCCCCTCTCCTTCCAGCCATATGGTATCTCCATATGATTTCCAAAGTGGTTGAACTAATATACAGTCCCGCCAGCAGTGTAAAAGGGTTCCTTTTTCTCTGCATCCTGACAGTGGGTGTTCTTAAGGTAAGGTCTCTGTTCAAAAAGCCATGTGCTTGAAAACATATTAGGAAAGCATGGCGCAGCGGTGCAGCCTGTATTCCCAGAAAATTGTGAGGTGAAGCCAAGAAGATCACAGGTTAGAGGCCAGAGTCAGCCTGTATAATTTAGTGAAATGCTGTCTCAAGATAAAAAATTAAAAAGGGGACTGAGGGTGCAGCTCAGTGGTAGAGGGCATGCAAAAAGTATGTGTGAGTCCCTGGGTTCAGCCCCTAAGTATGGTTTTAAGAAAAGAAAGGAAGGAAGGAAGGAAGAGAAGAAGGAAGGAAGGAAGGAAGGAAAGACAGACAACACAGAGAAGGCAACGTGAAGATGGAGGCAGAGATTGGAGTGATATAAACACAATCCCAGGAATGCTGTCATCCACCAAAAGCTACAAAAAGTAAAGAACAGATTCTCCTCAAGTCCCTGGAGAAAGCATATACCTGTATACAAGACAAATCCACAAAGGTCCATATGCTGATCTAAATGACCTCTTTTAGCATAAGCTGAGTTTATCCACTCTAGCAATTTCCTCATCATGCTAATTCAATTTCTGGTCTAGAATGGCTGAATGAGACTGAAAATTGCTCATGTAATCCTGATATTTTCAATATCTGCTTGCAAGGAAGTTTTCAGTTTCCTCAATGATTCTAGATGATCCTTTTTTTAAAAAAAAGTATATTAGTTATTATAATCAATAATCATTCCAAACTTTATGTGAAAAGAGAGCAATTGTATTTAAACTTATCTGAAAGGTAAATTAGTATTTTCCTTTCATTTTTAGAATGAGTCAAAAGAACTAAAAAAGACTATATTATCATTACCTACTTAAGGAGGAAGACTTTTCAAAAAGTCAGTTAGTTTTTAGAAAACACTTGGCATTAATATATTATATAAGCCCATTTATTACCATTCCTTTTCTACTAACTACAAAACTCAGTGCTTCTTCAGAATAGTGCTCCCTGGAGGTATATTCCTTGGAGACATTGTTCAAAAGATACTTTTGGTCTCATGTAAATAGGCATGAATCTTTCATCATATTCTGAGAACCATTAGTCCAAGACTGATAGGTCACAAGGGAAAGCAAAGCTCTGCAGACACCAAGCATGTTTTCATGGGGAGTAATACCTTGTGCAAAAAATTTAACTTTTAAGAAGCTTCATTTGTTAATCCATTAATTTTTTAAATAAAGATATGTACCTTCTCCAAAGAGATTGTAAAGAGATGTCAAGTGGGTATATAACCATGTTTACTCACCAGTTCTTTTTCTCTTTTTTGCTCCAGTCTTGCAATTAGTTCATTTAGTGCTTTGTTTCTTGCTGTTAATGAGCCCAGCTTGGAAGCAACTACATTATAGACATCCTCTGGAGACAAAATCCCAAAACCTCATAAGAATCAGCTAGTATATTCTTCCCTAGGTTTTCACCACTGCTTGTTCCTTCACTTCTTTTTGGTCTCTGCTCAAAACATTACAAAGTGAAGTATATACTATTCTCTGTAAAATAGCATACACTTCCCTTTACTCCATTGCACTTTGTTTCCCTTACCTTGCTTGATTTTTCTCAGTAGCACTTATTACTGTCCCTTTCTATTAGAATGTAAGTTCATAAGGGCAAACATTTTTCATCCTATTCACTACTGCATCCCTTAATATATGAATGGTGGCTGGCACATAGTAAGTATACAATAAAAATTTGCTTGAGGGCTAGGGATATAGCTCAGTGGTAGAGTGCTTGCCTAGCACATGAAAGGCCCTCAGTCAATCCCCAGCATCAGTGAATGAATGAATAAATGAACTTATAGGCTTAATTAATTATATACAGAAATATCAAGTAATGCACTAAATTTTTTGCGTAGTAGATCACTAGGAATTTTCCTACCTCAAAGCTTTATTTATCTTACTCCCTTTCCCATGTGGACAACTTGAAATTGTCCTGGTTACTATTGGGGAAGGTACGTTATCGGGGGAACATGAGGGAATGCTTTTTTTACTTTTTATATGGTAAGTGGCAAGGTGATATTCTCCTGTTTTGACTGACTCCATTTTCTTTGCAGGAGTAGCTTCATACATCTTAATCTATTTTACCTACCTATCTGTCACTTTATACACAAGACAATTTTATGAATAGAAGGAAGAATATAAAATAATACCCCTGGATCATTTTAGAGTTGACCAGTAAATATTGGATATCATTAAATAATACTTGAGGGAAAAAATAATTTATTTATAATGGTCTATTAATTTTCTGCAAGTTTCAAAGGAGACATTAGGCCTTTTGACAAATTGGTGCTTTAATTTCTCAAATAGGAAAGCAAGGACATAAGAGATATTACCCCCCAAGAGAAATAACAGTTGCTAATCATTTTCTGTGTTCCTGGTGGTACATTTGGTATTACACTGCCATCTAATCCCGCAAAGCTTTGTCAGAGAGATTAAGTATTTTTAGTTCACAGGGCCAGTAAGGGGTTATGATTCAGGTCTAACTTCAACATCAGCATTCTTTCTGTTTCACTATTACTTCTCTCCACCAAAGAAACCATGAAGATAACCTGTAGGTATCCACACACATTTAACGTGGCCTATAGAAACCTTAGAATGGCAAAATAAAGTACCACTCCACAAGCAGTGCTAAATGATTAAAGGCCAGCACCTGGGAATGAGGGTACTTACTCAGCTTTGACTGCAACTCTGCATTCATTTCTTCAAAGCTGTCAGCACCAGTCATGAAACTCTCATAGCATTTGATGGTGTGATCCAAAAACAACTGATTGGATTAAGCAGATTTTAAAAACAAAGTCATGATTCTCTATTTAGTTCGTTTCACTTTTCTAAGGGGAAATTTAAATTGAGAAAAAATGAAGTCCGGAATACAATGTAGTTACATAAATTCCTATGAATAAGAGAAAAACCCTATATCATTCATCACGTTGTACAGACTTAGTCTGGTACTTCTAAAATAGGAGTACTAGTGATGAAAATAACACTTAAATTTGAATAAAGGTGTTATTTAAGAACAGTAAATGAATTAGGCTTTCCAGAATTTTGAGGGGAAACAAAAAAGGTTATTAAAAATGTAATTCAACATAAAATGCACAAACTTAATCATCTTTAGGAATAATGTGCTTTATGAAAAAATTTAAATGAATTGCTGATTATCTAAGTCCAGTTAAACTGACAAGGCCTGTCTGTTGTGGTTCACACTGATAATTCCAGCACTTGAGGCTAAGACAGAGAGATTGAAAGTTCCAGTCTGGCCTAGGCTACATAGTGAGACTCTGTCTCAAAAAACAAAAACAGAAACATCTCAGAAAACCTCAAGGGGCTCATCTTGAAAGTGAAGATGTAATTAATAAAGGCTGTAACTACCTTCTCCCATATGTCTGTCAGCTTCTTGTGCTGTGGGGGCTTGTGTGTTGCTATGATGCTGAAAGCTATGCCACTGGTAGGGCCACTCATGTTGGAGAGGTTTCAGCTGAGCTTCCAGAGTAAACCAGACGAGGGAGAAGGACCTGGCAGCCCACTCTGGAAACAATTAGCCATTGAAAACCCTGTGAATAGCAGAGAAGCACTGTCAAATACAGTGTCACAAAATGAGCCCCCTGGCTGGAAGGCATTCAGAAGACTACTGGGGAAGATCATTGCCTCATCAAAGTAGTTGTTGTTATTGTCAGGTGCCATTGAGTTGATATCTGACTCATAGCAACTCTACGTACAACAAGCAAAACACTATTGTCAGTGCTTCTTTGCTGTTCATAGGGTTTTCAATGGCAGATTGATTTTTTGGGAGGGGGTTGCCAGGTCTGTCTTCCAAGCCTATGGCACCCAGTATTGCCAGGCAGTCTCCCATCCAAGTACTAACCAGGCCTGACCCTGCTTGGCTTCCGAGATCTGACAGGATCAGATGCCACAGGGCTATGGCTTCATCAAAGCAGAGTCAACGTTAATGATGGGAATGGAGTAAAGTTCCTGGGACCTCCATTAATTGATATGGTACAACTCAAAATGAGAAGAAACACAGTAGCTGCAACAATGGGCTCAAACATAAAAAAGTCCATGTGCATGGCATTGTTTTGGGTAGTGTTTCATTCTGTTGTGCACAGGGTCACTATGAGTTGGTCCTGACCCGATGGCACCCAATGACAACAACAACATAACTACATTGTAACTTCAGGCTAAAAAATGACATAGTGAGTAGACATCTAAAGAGTAGAATATTAGAGATCTTAATATTTATCCAAAAGAATGTGACACTGTATTTTGCAATTATGAGGTATTTTGATCACTAAGAATGTGTGTTTTCTTAGTAAGCAAGGGAAGCTGATCAGAATTTTCCATAGCCTAGATGAAGTAAATATCCCTAAAGGCAAACTAATTCCCTTTGCATTAATTCTTTGCTTACTAAGCAACCTTTTCATTTCTTGGTTGATAGGGAAGAGGTGCCCTAATAGGCAGTATGAGTATTCCTGTAATCAGAAAGTTGTACCACTGATGGCAAACCAATCTATTTTTATTTGACTTCAGATTAGTTTCTTGTGTATTTGCTAATGATGAATCAGCTTCCTTAAGATTGGTCAATTTTGATCTTATAGATTTTTTTAAAAATATTAATTATGTAGGTCCACAAAGTTGAGGATCAGGATCTGGTGAAGTTGAATACAGTAACTCTCTATAATTAAAAACAGCACTTTATAGCTCTTAAAGTGCTTCTCTATTTACCGTCATTTGAATTAATAACTCAGATGAAGAGAATAATTTACTGGCTTAACCTTTAGGGTGAATATAAAGCATTGTAATAGTTAATAGGTGATTTGCAGTTGCATTTGGGTAAAAATTGAGGTACAATTAAATGTAGTCCAATATACATTCTGCAATGTGGGAGAATTCACTTTATGAGGTTTTTTGTTTTGTTTTATTCTGTGTTTTTGAGTCAGAGTCTCCCAGGCTGACCTAGAACTCACTTTGTAGCCTCAGATAGCCTCAAACACATACTGACCCTCTTGCCTCAGCTCCCCATGTGTTAAAATTACAGGTTTGTAACCATGCTGGATGCCCTCCCCCCTTTTTTTACTGTATTGAGGATTGAACCCAGGGCCCTGCACATGCTAGGCAAGCAGTCTACCACTGAGCCACACCCCCAGCCAAATAATTCTCTTAAGGGTAGGACCAAAGACTTTCTAGAAACCTCTCCAACTAGCATCATGGCAGAAGTAGTAAAGTGGTATTATTTTGTTGTTAATAAAAAAATGGTACCACTCCGGTCAGTGATATGTCTTTGAACTATTTCCTAGGCAGTAATAAAAGATGAGACTGAATTATTTCCACTTTTCTTGTGATAAAGGGTCCCAAGAGTGATGGTTAAAATTAGACCACAGAATAGTTGTTCTTCTGAGGGCTTTGTGTGGTAATAGGTCTGTCATGATAGGGAACACCAATATGTAATCTCAACATTTTAAATTTATTTCTCAGAATTGATGTATATTGCATTTGGATATAGATTTCCATATTTTAGGAAATAGAGTGGGGTTAGTTTATATTCTCATAAAGTATTTAGTTCCATACAAAGTATATGTATGTTTGGTTTCAATGGAAATAATTCAGACCACTTACTTATTATTGTTATTATTGTTGTTGTTGTTGTTGTTGTTGTTGTTGTTATTGACAGGGTCTTGCTATGTAGCTCAAGCTGGTCTGGAACTCACCATGTAGCCCAGGGTAACCTCAAACTCTCGATCCTCCTCCCTTAGCCTCCCATGTGCTGGGATTACAGGTGTGCACCACCACACCTGCCCAATTTTAGAAGGTTTTTAGGTAGCAAAAAGATACGTTCTATAAAAGAACATATTACTTTAATAGTGACACATTTAGCTAATAATATCAAAGTAACTCATTATAAGTTTATGGTAATGTATGATACCTTATTATGCAGAATTCCGTCTTCAGTTCCTTCTCCTCATGGCTGGCTATCATCAAATAAAGGTGGGCTTTCTTTCACATTGTTGTTAGGTGCCATCAAATCAGATCTGACTCAACTCTCATAGGGTTTTCAATGGTTGATTGTTTTGGATTGTTTCGAGAGGGGATTGCTACATCTTTCTCCCATTTTTGTGGTGCTGGGATAGAACCTGACTCCTTCTAGAGTGCAGAGTAGCATTCTACCAACTAGGCTAAACCCCCAGCCCATCTCAGTGGCAACTACCAAAACTAAAAGCAAAGAGAAATGGTTGGGTGTGTAGCTCAGTGGTAGAACACTGGCCTACCTATGCCTGAGGCTCTAGTTTTAATTCCCTGCACTAGAAAGCAAAGAGAAAAAGAATGAAAAGAAGAAGAAGAAGAAGAAGAAGAAGAAGAAGAAGAAGAAGAGGAGGAGGAGGAGGAGGAGGAGAAGGAGGAGGAGAAGGAGGAGGAGGAGGAGGAGGAGGAGGAGTTGGAGAATATCCATATCTAGGGATCAACTGCAAGAGATATAACATATGTTGATGAGAATTAAAGGAGAAGGAAACAGAAAAGAAGAAATTTTAAACAATAACCACTGAGAAATTCCCACAAATTAGACACTAACCATTCAGGGAATGGTTAGATTCAGGGAAGTTCAGAGAACACTGAGTAGGATATGTGCCAAAAAAAAAAAAAAAAAAAGTACCTTAAGCATATCATTTTCAAACTGTAGAAAATGAAAAATAAAGAAAAAATCCTAAAAGAAGCCAGAGGGAAAAAACACTATGTTATTATAGTTGGGTGCCAACTCAACCCTCATAGGGTTTTCAATGGCTGATTGTTTGGGGATTGCTTCTGGAGTGGATTGTCCTCCCATTTTTGTGGGGCTGCGGATCCACCTGGGTCCTCAAAGAGTGCAGAGACGCACTCTACCAACTAAGCTAAACCCCAGCCCCATAAAGAAACAAAGACAAGAATTATATTCAACTTCTCTTCAGAAACTACGAAATCAAGAACACAGTAGAAAGAAATAAAGTGTTATGAGGAAAAAGAATAAAACCTCTGTAACCTGTGAAATAATACTTCAAAAGAAGTAAAGGGGAAATAAAGACTTTCTCAGACAAACAAAAATCGAGGAAATTTGCTGCCAGCACACCTTCTTTGCAAGAAATGTCCGAAGAAATTCTTTAGAGAGAAGGAAAATAAAGGTCAGAAACTCAGATCCGTATAAAGGAAGATCTGTATAAAGGACGGAATAAGTGAAGGTAAAACAAAAGCTTTTGTTTTCTTTCAATTAACCTAACAGCAATTTGTTCAAAGCAATAGCAATGATGTGTTTGATGATGTATGCTTATGTATATACACGCTTGTGTACCAGCAAAATAAGTGATGGCAAAAATACAAGGAGCAGGACGGAGGAATTAGAATTATTTGGTTATTATAAAGTACATGCACTGCCCATGAGGTTGTGTAGTGTCAGTCACTTTCTCTTACTATAACAAATACTTGAGATAATCAGTTTATAAACAGATAAAGATTTATTCTGGCTCACAGTTTTGGAGATTTCAGTCCATGACTGGTCAGCCCCATTGCTTTAGGGGCCAAGGTGAGATAGCACATCATGGTGGTAGGATGTGGTAAAACCAATCATTTCATGGCTGGGGTGAAAGAGAGGAAGAGGAAGGGGTTGAGGTCCCACAATCCTATTCAAGGGCATGCCACCAATAACCAGAAAACCTCTCATGAGGTCCCACCTCTTAAAAGGTTCCACCACCTCCCAATAATACAACACACTGGGGGACAAAGCCTCTAAGACACGGGCCTTTCAGGGGTCCTTATCCAAATCATAGCATAGCATTATTTAATAGTGGACCTGGATTACTTACAAATGCATATCGCAAACTCTACTAGGGTAAGCAACAAAGAGGAAAAAGAAGTATAACTGGTATGCCAGTAAAGAAGAGAAAGTGGAACCATATAAAATGCTCAGTTAAAACCACTAAAAAGCCAGATGCAGTGACACATGCCGGTAATCCCAGTGACTTGGGAGGCAGAGGCAGGAGGATCACAGGTTTGAGGTCAGAGGTAGCCTGCATAACTTAGTGAGACCCTGTCTCAAGATAAAAAGTGAGGCCGGGCGTGGTGGCGCACGCCTGTAATCCTAGCGGCTTGGGAGGCGGAGGCGGGAGGATCGCAAGTTCGAAACCAAAGGCAGTCTGTGTAATTTAGTAAGACCCTGTCTCAAAAAGTAAAAAAAATGGGCTGAGGTGCAGCTCAGTGGTCCAGCACTTGCAGAGCATGCAGGCTCGAGGCCCTGGGTTCAACCCCCAATACTGCAAAAAAATAAAAAAATAAAAAGTGAAGCGCCAGGAGCCGTGGTGCACGCTTATAATCCCAGCAGCTCGGGAGGCAGAGGCGGGAGGGTCGCAAGTTCGAGACCAGAGGCAGTCTGCTTAACTTAGATCCTGTCTCAAAAAAAAGTGAAAAAAAAAAAAAGGGCTGGGGCGCAGCTCAGTGGTCCAGCATTTGCAAAGCATGCAGGCATGAGGCCCTGGGTTCAACCTC
>VMDO01019124.1:0-40448 GCA_007922755.1 Pedetes capensis | reverse complement strand
TGTAATATACATATATGAATATATCACAATGAAACCAGTTCTTTTGTACATTTAATATATGCTAATTTAACAAAATTAAGTAGAAGGGGACTATTAGAGAAGAGGAAGGGGATCAGTGGGAAGGGAGGAGGAAAGCAAGGGAAGGTAGAGGGGGAGTAGATATGATCAAATTATGTTGTATACATGTATAAAGCCTGCAGCCATACCACTGTGGCATCTGATGCCTTCAGATCTTGGAAGCTAGGCAGGGTCAGGCCTGGTTAGTACTTGGATGGGAGATTGCCTGGGAACACCAAGTGCTGTAGACTTGGGAGAAGGACCTAGCAACCCACTCCCAAAAAACAATCAGCCATTGAAAACACTATGAATAGCAGAGAGGCTGTAACAATACCGTTTCACCTATTGTACATAGGGTCGCTATGAGTGGGACACTGACATGACAGCACCTAAGCACAACAACATATCTAAAAATGTCACAATGAATTCCATTATTTTGTATAATTAATATGCGTTAACAAAGAAGAAAAATATCCCATCTACAAAAATAAGAGAAATTTTATTTCTTAAGAGTACAACTCTATCAGTTAGGATTCAGTTATAGGAAACAAAAGCTAGGCTCCTCTTCTAGGTATTTAATATAAGGATATGGTCCTTCAAATATATTGGAAGGGTTTGTTGTTGTTGTTGTTGTTAGGTGCTGTCGAGAGACTGGAGCGCAGTGCTCTACCCACTGAGCTAAATCCCAGCCCCTTGGAAGGGTTTAGAAAAGTGAATTCTAAACAGGGCCTGGAGAAATGAATCTCAGAATGACACCACAGAACTAGTATGCCAGAGGATATGCTACCTCTCTCACATAAGGAAGCAGAGAATCAGAACCATACCACTGGAACTGTTGAATTCCAGAACTCATAGTCATGGCTATACTTGAGGAACTGGGAAGCCACCATTAGGGCAACTACCTTTTAACCCCATGTTTCTGGTGCCAGGACATCCATGACTGAGTGCATCCTCCATCGTCAATACAACTGCTTCTCAGCACAGGCTAGGCCAATGGACATGGGAATGCTTATGATGAAAAATTCAAAGTATTTAAGATTTTGCTTGCCAGCAACAGCCATCAAAAATTTGCAGAAAAATCATCTTCAAATCACTTCTGCCTTCTAAATCTCATGAAAATACATCTAATTGGTGGAACCTCAGTTGCATCCAGATATAATGTAAGGGAATCTCAGAAATGTAGATTTAATTTTTTCAGGATTGGCAGTAGAGGAAAGCATGCCTGAAGGAGGTGAGAATTATTGTTGAATTCAGCTCATTAGATTACCTGACTCTTTTTCAACTAAACATTGTATATATTTGTCTTTCCATACTTGAACTTACAAATAAAAATAGCAATGACAATATGGTAATGCCTAGCATAATGTAATTCTTTCTGATAAAAACAAACTGTGGTCATCTACCAAAACAGGAGATCCAGTCATCATATCCATCTGTACATGGTAGCCATCTCTTTATGGTTTTGTCACAAATGTGTCACCAGGAAGCTGGGTGCCCCTTGGGAACCTTGGTCTTGTTCATAAAAGAACTTAAAAATAGACCCAGAAAGGAAATTCAAGGATAGTTTATTTAGAGTTAGCGAAAAGGAGAGTGTCAGGGGAGGCAGACTGGGGACTTAGGCCAATATGTAGAAAAGGGATATGGAAAGACAAAAGGAGAGAAAAAATTGCGCTTTCTGAGATAGAAATAAAAAAGCGGGCAGGTCAGGCAGTGAAGGTCTGCAAACAGCTGCGTCTACACTCCTGAGTGATAGGTCAGATAGCTTGTAGATCCAGCAATGAGGCTTCAGATGACTAAACTTTTGTGAACATGGTCTGTGGAGAGCTATGGATAGCTGCCTTAAATGGTGGGATATTGGGGTTTTTAAGTACATGTCTCATTAAGAAGTCAGATCTTCCTCCCCTCTTTTTGATCTTGTCTCCCTCCAGGTGTGTCAGATTTCATTCACCTTTTGGCTTGCTGGCCACCTTGGGTTATAAAACAGGTTTTCTTCTTTATAGCAGGAGGGGTTTTGTTACCCCATTTTAGTTCAGACATGGAGGCAACTCTTGTCTTCACATGTAAAGGGTATTATTGGCCACTGACCAGGCCACTTGTAAAGGTATTATTGGCAATAGGCCAGACCATTTGTGTAAGGGTATTATCAACTAATAATCATGCTATTTGCAAAGGGTTTTACTACCAAGGAAGCACCCACCACCAAATCAAGCCAAATTATTTGTCTTAGAGGACACTCACATTGATATTCATGTCTCAAAAGTGTCTATGAAGCACATGGCTGCAAAGGGCCCCTTTATTCCCTTTCTTTTTGCCTAGAGTCCCCTATTCATTGCACCTTGATATACTGTACCTTAGAGACTATTGTGAACTTAATTACTAACAAATTTTACATAAAACAGTTGGAGAAAAGGAAAAGAAAAGTATGTGTATATTCATGTGTGTCTGTTTATTAGCAAGGTAGAAAATGTGGGTACCTATTCCAATTCTCATTTTGAAGCTGGTTACAAGACCATGAACTTATGAGTGTGGGTGTTTATGAATTACATCTTCTTTTGTCTTTTCTGTGTTCTTTTGCCATCTGCCAGTCCTTCTGGAGGTCAGGGCATTTTACTTCATGAGGTGCCCTAAAACTATTCCTGAGGAGCATGAGCCCTTCATGATTCTACTGGCTTTGGGTTTCTGTAGTCTTCCATTAATTTTACATTTTTGTTGGGGTTTGAGTGCACACTCTCATCTCTGATTCATATATAACCTGCCTTTATTTCTTCATTCATTTATTATCTAAATAACTATCATTTTTAAACATTGTGATAAATATTCTCAGCTCAAACACCCAAAACAAAAGATAGTACCTTTAAATTAACCTTCCACACATCACCCTCTTCCATTGCCCTCATTTCCCTTCATCTGAAGTAGCACCAACTTATTTCCTCTCTTCATGATTCCTTTGTCCTGTTTTTTTCAGCACTGGGGTGTTGAACCAGGGTTTCACACATGCTAGATAAGTGTTCTACCACTGATATGCACCTTTAGCCCTTTTTAAATTTTTTATTTTGAGATAGGGTCTTGATAAGTTGAACAGGCTGCTTGTGGCCTTCGATTTGTGATCCTGCCTCAGTGTCCCAAGTAGCTGAGAATACAGGCCTGATCCTTTGTCTTATTTTTATATAATTCTATTGCAATCAAAATATATTCTTAAAAAGTAATCTTTAAAATTTTAGTTGTGTTTTACTTTACAGAATGTGTATTTTGATACATGTAATATTTTTTACTTTGTTTTTACTTATTTTGCTGAAAGTCATACATATTTCTATGTGTTGTATAGTTTATTTTGACTGGTTTATATTAATCCATTATGTGTCTATACCACAGTTTATTCATTCTCTCTCTCACTGATGTGCATTAGAATTGTTTCCAAGTTTTTTGTGTTGTGAGCAATACTGTTATGAAAATACTAGTACATATTTCCAGTTATATATGTAAGAATGCATCTTGGGTATATACCTGACAGTGAAATTTCCAAGCCATAGATTATGTGAATGCTCAACTTTAGGAGGTAATATTGAACTGTATTTCAAAATGGTTGCAGAAATTTCCATTCTCAGAAGCAATGTGGAAGTCATATATGGTGGATACACATCATCATCAACATTAGCTACTGTCAGACTTATGATATTTATGTTAGCAAAATGTGTATAAATTGGTATCACATAAAAGTCTGAATTTGCATTTCCACAATCACCACTGATGTCAAACTTTCCTTGTACTATGTACTATGTGTATCATCTTTTGTGAAATATCACTAATGGATTTATGTTTCTCTGGTGTTTGTATAGAATTTCTTTATACATTCCTTTTTTCTTATATTTTTGTGGTACCATTGAGGGGAGCTGGACCCAGGGCCTTGTGCATACTTTGTAAATTCTCTGCCATGAGCTGCACCATCAGCCCTTTTTAATTTTTTTTTTGAGACAGGGTCTTCCTAAATTATGCAGGCTACCTCTGGCCTTGAACTTGCAATCGTTCTACCTCTGTCTCTGGCCTGAGTTGCTGGGATTTATAGGCATGTGCTAACATGCCCACCTCTTTATATATGTTTGATAACATAATAATTCTTTCTTGTTTGTATGTACTCTGGGTACAGTTTTCCAGAATGTTCATTGTCTTTTCACTTTATTTAAGGACTTTTAAAATGAGTTTTAATAAAGTCAAAATCTTTTAGTGTCTTGTTAAAAATATTTACCTACCCCACTGACTAAAGGATTTTCATCTATGCTTCCTACAAAGTTTTAAAATTTTATATTTTACTTTTAACTCCTTAATCCCATATGAAGATAGTCTGGGGATATGGTGTGAAGCAGAGGACAATTTAATATTTTGCTATATGGTAACTATCTTACTAGCATTGTTTATTAAACAGTCCCTACATTCTCTATTTGGGAGAAAGACCCAACAGCCCACTTCCAAAAACCAATCAGCCATTGAAAATCCTATGAATAGCAGAGAAGCACTGGCAATATTGTTTCACCTATTGTACCTAGGGTTTCTCTGAGTTTGGACACTGACTCGATGGCACCTAACAACAACAACAACAACAACAACAACAACAACAACAACAACAACAACAACATTCCCTATTCCCCCAAGTATCCTGTCAGCTTGTTGTGCTGTGGGGGCCTTTGTGTTGCTGTGATGCTGAAAGCTATGCCACTGGTATTTCAGATACCAGCAGGGTCACCCATGGTGGACACATTTCTGCTAAGCTTCCAGACTAGGACAGACTAGGAAGAAGGACTCAGTAGCCTGCTCCAGAAATAATTAGCCATTGAAAACCCAATGAATATCAGAGAAACATTGTCAAATACAGTGCCAGAAAATGTGCCCCCAGCCTGGAGGGCTTTTAAGAAATGACTGGGGAAGAGTTGCCTCCTCAAAGTAGAGTTGACCTTAAGGACAAGAATGCAGGAAAGTCTCTGAGACTTCCTTTGCTGATGTGACATGACTCAAAATGAGAAGAACATAGTGACAATGGCTCAAACATCCTTAGCCACTTAGCTAAAGGCTCTTGTTTCTAATAATGCATTTGGATTTCCTATAGAAATGATCACACTATCTACAAAAAAAATCTGCCAACAATCACAATTTTAACTTCTTTTTGAATTCTTACATCTCTAATTATCTTACATACTGCATAGGACTTCATGTGCAATATCGAATAAAAGTGGTAATAATGGGTTTCCTGGTCTCATTCCTGAGTTTAAAGAGAATTCATCCAGTGTTTGCTCATTTATGATAAAGCTAACTTTTGGATTATTTTACAGATGTTTTTATTGGGTTAAGAAATACTCTACTCCATTTCCAATTTAAGAGGAGTATTCTTTTTCTGAAAAAATTGGGCTTTTAACTTAGTGAAGGACTTTTCTTATCTGCTTACATGATCATATGTTTTTCTCTTAATCTCTTAACAATGGTATGTTGCATTTTTGGATGTTCTAAACCATCCTTTTATACATGGGATAAATTCAATTTCTTTATGACATATCATTATATTCTTGAGTTTGACTTGCTAACATTCTATTAGGAGTTTTGCATCATTATTCATGAATTAAATGAATCTGTAATCTTCATTTCTCATAATTATTTGTTATGGGGTTAAAGTATTCTTAATTGCATCACAGAATAGAACTCATCTATAGGACAATCTTGATCTAGTGTTTGTTTTTTAGGAAGATTGTTGTGATTTAAATTCTTTAAAACAGTCATAGAAATGTTGAAATGTTTTAGATTTCTATTTAAGTTCTGATAAATTATATATTTTGAGAATTTGTCCATTTCTTCTCCAGTTTTCAAAGATGTTGGTCTTCAATGTGATGGCATTATTTTATTATCTTTTAAAATAGTTTTGTTTGTAGTTATGCCCCCTTTTCATCCATATATTATTTGTATCTTGTTTCTTTTTTTCTTAATCAGTCTTGCCAGAATTTTGTCTATTTTATTCCTTTTTTCTCTGAAGAAAGACTTAGTGCTTTTGTATCTTTTTTTTCCCTAGCTCATTAGTTTTCATTCCTATATTATCTCTCTCCTTCTACTTTCCTTTGGGTTATTCTCTTGTTTTTTCATTTCTTCTTAAGGCAGTTATAACTTTTTTGACTTGTTTCCTCTTTATTTTAGATATTTAAGGCTATAAATTTTCCCCAGAATACTGCTTTTATTACATCAAAGAAGTTTTGTTATATAGTGTTTTCATTACATTTGTTTACAGGTATTTTTAAGTTTCCATTGAGTGTTTTGGCCATAAACCTAAGTGACTGAGCTGCTTGGTCTGCAGCCTGACCCTACTGTTGAGCCTTCTAATGTGCTGGGTCTGAGCAGTTGCCAGAATTATGAGTCACTTTGTAAATGAATCAACCAACTCTTTCAAGTACAGGTTGTCACCAAATCCCAAAGAAATCCCCAAGAACTGTTCCTCTTTATCAGTGGTAGAGACTGTAAGATATAGAAACTTGCCTTTACATTGGAGAAGATACCTCAGTATATGCCTGGCCAGAGAATATCTGGAAAATTCACTGAAGTAGCAGTCCCTCGTGCTACATTTTCATGTGTTTTAACTCCTGCCCTCCTAAACATATGTGTGCCTACCCATCAGACCATATCAACATGATCTTACCAATAATGTAGACTATTGTGATATCCTATGAGATGATCAAAATCCGGGTACACTAATTATGACAGATAATCAATGTATCCCTGAAATAAAATAGTGAATATGTAAGAGTGGTTCCTCTCAGGTTAATGAAAATTGATTTGGGTCTTTTCTGCTTCATGGAACAGGGATAAAAAAGCATTTGCCAGATTGATAACTGCATACCAGGTGCTGGGGATGATGTTGATTTGCTCCAATCTCTTTAAAAGACTACATCTAGAACAGCAGCTGTAAGTTGGAGTCTCTTACTGATTAAGTTGAAGATGATTCACTGTCAGTCTCTAAGACTTAACTCTTCAGCAAAGGCAAAATGTGCCACTTAATCAGAATATGATAGGAATCACAATTGCTGCACCCATTTTGATCATCTTACTATTTCTACTTCTCCCAGGAAAACTGCATTACTTTTGCTTTGCTACTTTGGTAGAGAGGAAAATTCCACAGATTAATCAATGTCCTTCTGTCCATAGTAGTCCTTTCTTTATAGGTGAGGAAGCCAATGAGGAGGTTCTTTGATTTTCTAAGTAATAATTCCAACATCTGTGTTTTAGAACTTGGGAAATAACCACAGGATTTGTTCACAGACCCACTGCATCAGCAATGAGATGGCTAGAATTCTATTTTGTCATCTGATTCTTTTAAGTCCTTATATTTACCAGTAGCCCACAGTGATTTTATGGATCCCCAGGGATTAGTATAACTCAAAGCCAGTGCCTGATAATTCCTAAATGTTATGGGAATTTTTCTTCCCACAAAAAACAATTATCCTGATAAATAACTAAAGATTCACTTTGGTAAAGCTAGGGGTAAAGATGTACAGTGTATATTTGGGTTAATCTTAACTTGAGAATTGAGTCAGATTTGGAAATTGGGTAAGGGGTCATAATCATATAAAGATTCAGTATGACTTTTCTGGGTTGCTCATCTATTTTAGTCTAAGGGCCTCATGAATAACTACCTACTGCCTAAGTTTTTCCTGTGTCAAATCTTTCTAAATAACACTTGTTGTTAGGTGCCATTGAGTCATGTCTGACTCATAGTGACCCTCATAGGGTTTTCAATGGCTGATTGTTTCGAGATTGCCTCAGGAATGGATTGCCATATCCTTCTTTCATTTTTGTGGTGCTGGGAATCAAATCCAGGACCTCAGAGACTGCAAAGCAACGCTCTACCAATTGAGCTAAACCCCAGCTCCTAATGTGTTGCCCAGACTGTCCTCAAACTAGCGATCCTCGTGCCTCATCCTCCACAGGTTGTTGATTGCCAGCATGCACCACCACGACCAGCTAAATAACACTAGCTCTGTTGTTTATTACAGTAAGCATACTCACTTTTGCCTCTGGTGGTTACGTGCTGCTGCTTCATACCTGCTGCTCTTGATACCATTATTCTCATTGAAATAAGGGAGTTCATTTCTGTGGTAGGTGTCTCACTTTCATCTCCAAACTATAAATGACAGCCTCTATCTGGGGTGCTTTATTTTAAACCTATTTTGTGTGTATGAACTATAAGACTATAAGGTACACATTACGAAGTCATAAAACATATGTGTGGCTTAGAGAGCTCTTATAAAGTGGACATTTGCAATATAAAGCATTGTCTGCATCTTAGAAATCCTCTTCATGACATTTCCCAGTCAAATAGTCTCCCACACACCAAATTATAACTATTGTCCTATTATGGTATATATCTCCATACATTTATTTATAATTTTGGCACTTTAACATGCATCTCTAATCACATAGCAAATACAGATTGACACGTTTTTGAACATTGTTTAAATCAAAGTATGTATTATTAATATTAATGGGAGTATGCTTTATTTTGTCTTTTTTTACTTTGGGAGAAGGGCTTGGCAATCCACTCCCAAGGCAATCCCGAAGCACTCAGCCATTGAAAACCCTATGAGGGTCGCTATGAGTCGGATACCGACTCGACGGCACCTAACAACAACAACAACATGCTTTATTTTGTCTTTTTTTACTTAGAGTTGTGACATTTATGTAAGGTATCATATGTAACTGTAGTTTATTTTCACTTAGTATAGTATTCATTCTATGACTAAACTAAAATTTATGCATTATTTTGAAAAAACATCTGCCTTAGTTGGTACAGATTTCTATAACAAAATACCTTAGACTGGGTGACACATAAAAACAGAAACTTATTTTTCACAGGTCTAAAGGCTGGGAAGTCCAAGGTCCAGGTGACAGAAGATTTGGTATATGGTAAAACCTTATTCTCTGCTTCCAAATTGGTACCTTCTAGTTGTGTTCTCAGGGGCTGAGATTTAGCTCAGTTGGTAGAGCACTGCGCTGCAGTCTCTGAGGTCCTGAGTTCAACTCCCAGCACCACAAAAATGGGAGAAGAGCCTGGCAATCCACTCCCAAGGCAATCCTGAAACAGTCAGCCATTGAAAACCCTATGAGGGTCGCTATGAGTCGAATACTGACTTGATGGCACCTAACAACAACAACAACAACAGTTGTGTTCTCACATGGCAGAAGGGAAAAAGGGCATAAAAGCTTCCTCATTGTTGTTGTTGTTAGGTGCCGTCGTCAGTATTTGACTCATAGTTACCCTCATAGGGTTTTCAGTGGCTGAGTGCTTCGAGATTGCCTTGGGAGTGGATTGCCAGGCTCTTCTCCCATTTTTGCGGTGCTGGGAGTTGAACTCAGGACCTCAGAGACTGCAGCGCAGCACTCTACCCACTGAGCTAAATCCCAGCCCAAAAGCTTCCTCAGGGATCTTTTATAAGGGCATTACTATGGTTTGAATGTCTTTGTCTCCTTTAAAAAGCATTGAAACTTCATCTCCAATGCAACAGTATTGTGAGGTGGGACTGATAAGAGGTACTTAGGTAATGAGGCCAAATTCCTCACAAATTGATTAATTCCACTAAAATAAAAGGCTTTTGGAATTGGGATTGTTCACTTCTCTCCTATATGAGGACATAGTGTTCATCACTGCTTCCCCTTCCACTTTCCAAAATGTGAGGCACAGCAAGAAGGACCTCCTTAAACAACAGAAGCTTTGGTCATGATCTTGGACTTCCTACCCTCCAGAAATGTGAGATTACCTAGTTTCAGATATTTTGTTATGACATCACAAATAGACTAATACAGGGACTAATACCCTTCATGAGGTCTCTGATTTCATGGTCTAATCACTTCCCCAAAGTGCTACATCTCAACCTATTAGAGATTAGATTTCAATGTATGAATTTTGGAGGCACATAAACATTCAGATCATATCAGTGATGTTACAAAAAAATGCATCGATGACCATTGTCATATGTCTCTTGATAGACATATGCATACTTTTCTGTTAGGTATATACTTAAAAGCAGAATTGTTACTCTTCCTTCTATTTTCCAATGCTTTTTTTCTCTCCATGTTTCTTTCTAGTTATTTTCTTCAGGACTATATTCAGTTCACTAACTCTTTCTTCTATTGCATCTAATCTCTGACAAAACCACTAATTGTTATTGTCAATCACTGCTGTTTTATATCTAGAATTTCTATTTTTGTAAAAAAAAACCTATGTTCTCCTGTCTCTGTTCTCTACTTTAATACTTGATCTTTTCTCTTACCTCCTAGAAATTAATAAAAATAGTTACTTTTAAATTTCTGTTCAAAAAATTTTAAATCTGGATTGGTGTGATTCTGTTTCTGTGCTCTGTTATTACTTCTGTTTCTTGCTCAAGTTGCCTGGTTTGGTTCATTTTGTATGTATGCCACATTCTATCTTAAGACATTTGTTTTAGAAACAGTGTGACATTTTGGATAATGTTACCTACATTTCTGGAGTAGTTTCTGTTGCTTTGTCTAGACAAACACCTGAGAACACTAGCAGTCTGGAATCATCTTAATCCATTATTAGGATTGAGTTCTCAGTTGCAAATGACTCAGAGCTTTCCAATCTACGTAAAAGCTGTTTTAATTCCAATTCACCTTGAATCCTAAGGTGTGACTTTCTATGGTATTAAGTTAAAGTATAAGAATTTTATCAGAGTGTCTACCCTTATTAGATATGCTAAATCACTTTCAGCTGCCTGAGATTGTCCATCAAATTCAGATATTCTTTTTGGTCCACTCATTTGTATAAATTAAATTGAAATTATATTCTTTCCTTTATTCTAGCATCATTAGAACCCATTCCTGCCTATTTTACTCAAGTTAATGCTGATAAAAATTCAGAGACACTTGGAATCATTTTCACATAATCCTTCCCCCGCTGGCTTTAAGGGGTGATAGCACTATGGGATATTTCAGTATGGTAGGATGACATACATTAGCTTATAAGAAGAGTTATCTTCTACTGACAGAGGAAATTTACTAAACTTTGGAAGCTCAAGGTATTCATATTCTTATGAATTCTCTGAACCGTCCCAACTTCTAGGTGTAATGCTCAGCAGTTTTTCCAATCAGTATGTCATAGTAATCAACCAATTAGAATGCACATCTGATTGACTGATTTGTGTGGATGCTCAATAATTACAAGTCTTCTATCAAATGTTACCTTTTAAAAATTATTTTTAGTTGTATATATTTATGGGAAATAATGTGATGTTCATATATATGTTTATATATAAATATATAAAGCTGGTTAACAGATCCATCACTTCATGTCCTTGTTTTTCTGTAGTAAGAACATTTAACATCTATTCTTCTGCCAATTTCAAAATACCTAATACATTATTATTAACAGTGCTATAAAATAGATCTCAAAAACTTATTCCTCCTTTCTAACTAAAATTTAATACTCATTGGTCAACATCTCCCAGTTCTCTGCTACCACCATATCCAGTCTTTGATAACCACCATTCTCCTTTCTACTTTTCTAAATTAGACCTTTTTGGTTAGAAATAAAAAGTGCAGCAAGCCAGGTACAGAAAGACAAGTACTACAAGACTTCACTTATATTTGGAATCCAAAAAAATGGTTCCCTCTTAAGAATACTATGGTCACTTCATTTAAAAGTACATCCTGCTCCAGATCCTGGTGCTATTTATTGCTCCTACTTTGATACATTATCACTTTCTAGCATACGATATCATTCACTTTTTAAAAAATACTTATTTTTGGCGTATGCCTAGGATCTGGAGCAGGAGGAGCACATGCTCAAGGCTGGTCTGGACAACTTAGCAGGACCCTGTCTCAAAAATATGAGGTGTAGCTGGGTGTGGTGGCACATGCCTGTAATCCCAGTGACTTGGGAGGTGGAGGCAGGAGGATCACAAGTTCGAGACCAGAGACAGTCTGTGTAATTTAGCAAGAACCTGTCTCAAAAAGTAAAAAAAATGGGCTGAGGGTGCAGCTCAGTGGCCCAGCACTTGCAGAGCATGCAAGCGCAAGGCCCTGGGTTCAACCTCCAGTACTAAAAAAAACAAAACAAAACAAAACAAAAACCCACATATTTTTATTATCTGTATCCCTCTACCAGAATGTAAGCTCTATGTAAGGCAGGGATTTTCATTTGTCTTGTTCACTGTAATAAATGCTCAATAAATATGTATTGAATGGCTAAATGGTATCAAATAGTGAATCAATTAACATTCGTTCATTCATTTACATGTAACAGAACTAGTCCAACAATTTTTTTTTTTGGTACTTGGAGTTGAACCCAGGGCCTTGCGCTTGTGTGCTCTGCAAGTGCTGAACCACTGAGCTGCACTGT
Source organism: Pedetes capensis (assembly GCA_007922755.1). NCBI lineage: Eukaryota > Metazoa > Chordata > Mammalia > Rodentia > Pedetidae > Pedetes > Pedetes capensis. The sequence continues at coordinate 28,009 of VMDO01019124.1, read as the reverse complement.
CAGCCCATTTTTTTACTCTTTTGAGACAGGGTCTCTCTAAGTTATGCAGACTGCCTCTGGTCTCCAACTTGCGATCCTCCTGCCTCCGCCTCCCAAGCCGCTGGGTTTACAGGTGTGTGCCACCTCGCCCAGCAGTCCAACAATTTTAAGCAAAAAAATACTTTAATATAGGGAATGAGGTGCTTACAAAATTGTTGGTAGAGAAATTTGTTATCGAATTCCAGCAAGAACCCTCTAACCAACAACTGGGTTCTAAATTCCAGCAAAAGCCCTATAATCAGCACTGTCAGCCTGGCTCATCAGTGGATGGTACTAACTGCTACATTTAGGAAGGTGGTAAGTGATACCAAGGAGGAGGCCACAGATGGAAGTTTAAAGCTGAGTTGAAGAGCATATCTGTAATCCAGAAATAAAAGACTTCACTGCTGTTATTATAACTGATTCTCAACATTCTCAATAGTCATGATATTGATTGGACACTGAAATGTTTCTACAACAAGATCCAAGGTATCCAGATCTTGGGGATGTAGTATGAATAAATGGTGTATAGAGGATTTTTAGAGCATTAAAACTGTGTATACTACTACAATGGTGAATACATTTCATTATACACTTCTCAAAACCCATAGAATATTAAATGGCACTAGTAAACCTTAATGTAAACAATAGACTTTGGATGATAATGATGTATCACTGTAGGTTCAGTTGTAACAAATGTACCACTCCATTGGGGCATCTTGATAATGTGAGAAGCTATGTGTGTGGGGGAGCCAGGGCAAATGTGAAATCTCTATACTTCCCCATTTTGTGAACCTAAAAATTCTCTAAAAAATAAAGTCTAAAAACTGCAACTCTTCATGCCTACTCCATGGAAACTATCCCTTTGTCACTGCTTTCTTTCTCTTCATATAACTTATTAACATTTGAAATATATACATATTTATTTGTTTAGAGTCTATCACTCCTCACTAGAATATAAGTCCAATAAAAGTATAGAAGTTTATCCCTTTTGTTCATTCCTGATCTCCAGAAATTGGAGGAGTGTCTGCTAATTACTAGATGGTCTATTAATATTTCATTTGAGTTAGAATCACTGATATTGGACTTTATTGTACAAGTTTATATGTGTTTTCTCATTTAGAAGAAAAAGAACTGACATCAAGTATTTGTCCACTAAATGGTAAGATAAGTACTTTTCCTATGTTATTTAATTCTCAAAAATAATTTTCACAACAATCCTTAATGAAGTAGCTATAGTTATTATACCCATGTTACAGATAAAGAACCGAGGCACAATGAGGCTAGTTAATTTGCTAAAGGTCATACAGCTCAATCAGTATTCGTGCTGCTAGAATTCCAATCCAAGTTTATCTGACTTCTGTTGTTGTTGTTGTTGTTGTTGTTGTTGTTGTTGTTGTTGTTCTTAGGTGTCTGACTCATAGTGACGCTATGTACAACAGGCAAAAGACTATTGTCAGTGCTTCTCTGCTGTTCATAGGGTTTTCAATGGCTACCTGAGTTCTAGGTACATAGAATTTCTGTAAATGCCCATCTCCCTCAACTCATTATTGGAAATGAGTTTACTAAATTAGTTCTTACTTTAATGGTTTTAAAGGAGGACAAGGGGTGAGGGAGGGAGTCAAACATATTAAGGTGCAGTGTAAACTTGATTTGCTGATGAGCTTCAGGGGAGCACTTAGGGACATCATACTCTGGAGGGAAAATACCTGTGGGGAAGGATTCAGAACTAGGAATGTTACCAAGGCAATCTTTTCCTTCACAGTTGGACTTATCACTTTGTGTCAGTATTAAGAGTTTGGTGTATATCCCAGGAGCAAAGTAGTGGCATCCAGACCCTTTAAGTGAGAGCTAATGGGCCTGAAACTATTATAAGTATGTGAGGTGATGGATATGTTAATTAGCTTGATTTAATCATTCATAATGTATACATATATCAAAACATCTTATTGTATCCCATAAATATACACAATTATTACTTATCAATTTTTAAAAAGGCTAAATATACTGTTTCTTTGTATGCTCTAGGTCCTACGTGCTATAACTTGTGTTCTCTCTGCATCCTAGCTCAGTTCTTGACCTTACAAAAGAGGCAGGGTTGTGGCAATGGTTGTGACATCCTGTGTTCTCTAGGACAGCCTCAAGGCAGGGACAAGACATTCAGAGGTCCTAAGCATTCAGATTATGCTTCTTCACATAAAAAAGTCAAAATCACCTTAAAATAAGTGAAAGTTTTTAAACATCTCTATTTTGCTTGCTGAAACTGAAGAGGATTTGAAACATGTACTGATGAAGATCAAAGAACACAGCCTTCAGTGTAGATTGTGCCTCAATATCAAGAAAGCAGAAATTCTTACAAGTGGGACAGTAAGCAACTTTATGATAAATGGAGAAAAGATTAAGGTTGTCTAAGATTTTGTTTTACTTAGTTCTCAGTCAACACCCACGGAAGCAGCCATCAAGAAATCAATAGATATTTTGCATTGGGAAAAGCTGTTGCAAAAGACCTCTTTAAAGTGTTGAAAAGCAAAGATGTCACATTGAAGATGGTGTGCCTGACTAGTGCCATGGTACTTTCAGGTACATCATATGCTTGTCAAAGCTGGATGTTAAATAAAGGAGACAGGAGAAGAATTGATGCTTTTGAATTATAGTTCTGGAGACAAATATTGAATTTACCATGGACTGCCAAAAGAACTGACAGATCTGTCCTAGAAGAAGTGCAACCAGAGTGCTCCTTGGAAACAAGGACGTGTAGACTGAGTCTTACCTATTTTAGACTTGTTATCAGGAGGGACCAATCCCTGGAAAAGGACATCATGTTGGGGAGAGTGGTAGGTCAACAAAAAAGGAAGATCCTCAACTAGATGAATTGACACATTGGCTGCAACAACGAGCTTAAACATAAAAAAATATCATGTGCCTGGCACAGTTTCAGGGAGTATTTTGTTCTGTTATGTGCAGGGTCACTATGAGTCAGACTCAACTTGATGACACTTAACAACAACAAATGTCTCTCATATAACAAAATTCTTTTCCTCCTTTATCACAAACCAACATCTTTCAGAATGGGGTAAGAGATCAGATGGAGGATAGCTGATTCACTAATGTCTCCAGGGGTGCTTTGTGTGCCTTTAGGTAATCTAGCACTGTGAAGGATGTCCTTTTGACTCCCGACCCCAATTTCCCTGCTTGCCAGAGTGCTGGGCATTCCTGAGAGCAAGAGCTTTTCACACATATTTTCACAACCTGTTATCGCTGCAACACCTTGGCAGTTTGAAAAAAAGATCCAAGATCCTAGGGATGGAACAAAGAGAAGGTCAAGTTTGAAGTGTAAGGAGGGAAGGGAAATTCTGAAAGTGTGGAGTGCTGGTGAGAAAGAGAGGGCCCAGGTGAGATGACTGAAGATCCTTGGGCAATCAGGTGGGGCATCCTAGGTTCCTGGGGGCTGGGTAACAAAAGGAAATAGGAGTAGAATCTACTTGACCATTTTGGTAAGGATTTCCCCACCTAGAGAATGATGCAAGGGGAGACCCGCTATGGCATGGGAACTGGTGCTACAGAGAGGAATTCAATAGTGCTTTGTCTTGTCTCTGTATTTCTGCACCAGCCTAGAAAAAGATCAGAGAGACAAAACTTTTAAGGGGTTGGATCCCCAGCTTCCATCAGACCAATGACTCCTGGCCTTACCCTTGCCCATATTTCATACCTGACTGTGCTTACCAAGGCCCTTAAGAGGATAGGAGTAAAATATATAACAGAATTGCAGCAAATAGAAAGGGAGAGGCAGATCCTCAGTGTGATATTATCCAATAATGAGTTAAATAAGAAAAAAGCCATAAAATTATTAAAACCTCACAGAAACCCCTCATAAATTTTTAATTATTTGGATGTCTAAATTCTTTTATTTAGCCAAAGACAGCATTTTTTGAGAACTCCCTTCTTACTTTGCCACTGTATGAATGCTTAGTTTCACTGGAAGTATGTTCTCATCTGATCTATATTCTACAGCATTGACATTTCTCTTTTCACTGAATCCTAAGCTTATTCAGAGTAAAGACTGCCAACTGTGTCATATTAGCAGTGGCTGTGAAATGGACTATTTTCCACTAGTGGCTAAGATGAGACTAGAATATGGAAAATAGAGCTACTTTTAAAAATTCAATTTGTGGTAGATATTTATGAATAATTTATGTGTCCTTACTTTATAACATAATAATTAGGGTACCATTGATTTATTATAAAAAGTTAAAGTATGTTTAATGATAGTACTTTATTCTTTGCATTTAAAATTAAAATATAAATCAAAGGTACCATTAAATATAATTTCACCTTACTGTATATTTCAAAGTCTCTGGCTTATTTTATTCCAATGCCCCTAATCTCTTAATTCAGCTAAAAAGAGATGACTCTAAGAAGTGACATGATAAATAATTGAAAGCACGATTTATACCATAATCCTGACAAGAGGAGTGTACAACAATGTAAAGTGGCAAAGATTCTAAATTGTTGAAAAGGTATTAGCAATCTTATATGAAGTTTTCACATAGGAGAGAAAATGTTACGCTTACATTATAATTTAATGATTTAGAAAGATTCAAAGTTGATAATGATCTTGTTAATTTGGAATAAACTTATAGGATCACTTTTGTGTCTGGAGCTTGTGCCCATGACAAGAAAAGAAAAAGCAAATTTCAGTCCTAGATATAACATAAGTAAATTGACTCAGTGGACCTGAGAATGGATGTTGACAGTGATTCATGATGGAGTGGCGATACTGGGAAAAACGAGAAAGAAAAATGTCAAAATCCAAACCCATACTTTCTTCTGTGTAGGAGTGCATTTTATGTTAACCCAGCATTTTCACTAACTGTGTCTAATTGTTATTTTTAGCTTAGTAATGATACTATAATAGTAACTCGTTGGTATTTATCTCCAAGGCATTTAGTGTTTTGCAGACACTTTTTTAAGAATTATTCTCTACCTTTGTCAGGAGACAATATTCATCACCCCCTCTTCCAAGGCAATTTAGAGAAGGAAAAACAGAGATACCAAACAAGGAACAGATGAATACCAGAGCTAGGATTTTAAAAACAACAACAGAAAAATGTCTCAGAGTTTCTGATTCCTACTGTAATATGTTGTATACAAAGCTTTGCTGCTTTGCTTCAGTGTGTGTGATCTAAAATAACCGTCATGTAATGAAGGTCCAAAAAAGTGAAATTTTATTTTTGAAAGTTAATTAGTAATGTTTTTGACAACTGTGCATTCTCTTTTGTACCTTTATCGGAAGTAAATAACAGTTACCCAGGTCCTAAGATGTTGTCATAAATTTAACGAAGATTCATATCAAGGGTGGTAAATTGCTAGGTGTTGGGGGCAGTTCTCATTGGAGGCCTTAAGTGGTTCCTGACATTTTTAAATTAAGCTGTCCAAAGTGAGCACTTTTAGAGAGTAGGGATTTTTGAATTTTTAGAAAGACATTTCTATTTAATATTCAGACACATTATAAGGCCATTTGTCTATGACATGAAATGATAAAGCTACTCCTTGGGATTGTTCTTGTTCTGCAGCAATACTTTCTAGTAAAACCCGGTTCTTTTGGTTTTATTTTTACATACAAGGTTTTGCTGTATAGACCAGGCCAGCCTTGAACTCGCAGTCTTCCTGCCTCAGCCTTCTGAGTGCTAGGATTACAGGCGTACGCCACCATTCCCAGCTTGCAAATACAATTCTTACTGTATTAAAATATCAGCTATCATGTATGGGTAAGGAAAATAATATTCTGGCTAATCTAAAACTCTTGCTAATAAAAAATTAACATGCATATGACGGTTTTTAGATATGACAAAGACAGCAGGACCATATACTTGACAGTCAGTTGATATTGTGGATACTTGAATTTCTCTCTGATGATCTGGAAGATGCCACACAAATCATATAATATTGCCAGGGCATCTTTAAAAAGACCTGTTTTCCTTGTACTACAAATGAGCTGAAGTGACAGCTGACAGTTTCAATTGCTAGATCTCTATATAATAGTGTTGATCTAGAAACATACAGCAATAATTAATTGCCTTATGGAGTTCATTTTCTTTAAGATTAGCCCCAGCTTAGTGTTTAAAAATTACTCATGTCAAAACTAGAAATCCTAACCTACAGCATTGCTATTTGAATTCCAAGTCCAATTTAAAGCATCATTATAGAGACAGTATCATCCCCTGATGTAGCAAAACCATTTTCCTACATGTCAGATACTTTTTTAAGCTCTATAATGTTGCTTTCTTTATTCTGTGATTGAGATTTTCTTTTTATCATAATGCACAATACTTTCTTTTATAGTGATAAAAGCCCAAACTCCAATCAATTGATTTAGAAGGCCATTTATAACTGACTTTATCCTTTCTGGCAAATGTGCTGATGCTTAGTAATATCTGACTTTCCTTTGACAAGGGGCTTCTTGGTGAATATAAAAATAAATAACTATTGACTTCCTTTCTTTGTGGGCAACAGAGGTGTTGAGTCTGCAGCCAGATTTCTCTTCAGAAACCCTAGCTGATGAAGGAGTTGCTAGCCTCACTAAAGAATAAACCAAAAGTAAAGAGATTTAGCTGAGAATTTAAGGAGAAATTTCCTGACAGTGTAGTAAAATACGGGAACTAGTTTTATTAAATAAAGCCATGCAGTATTATGCAGGGATTCCCCTACCTAACACAAAGTCAATTGAAGATTGAGAAAGGACAGCAGAACCCTTGCACAGTGATTGTATTTCTTCTGTTCCCACCTTCTGCTTATTGATCCTGCTGCTTGCCCACTTGAGGTGAGGAGTAGGATGACGATAGAGGAGCAGGTGACATATAGTCCATCCTCATGATTCTGAGTTGTGAATGTTAATAAGTATGAAGATCTCTTTCCTACTGGCTTAAACATGAGATCCTTAGCCTCACATTCAAAACTCATTACAATTTGGCTCCAACTGATTTTTCCAGAGCTTTCACTCTTATACCTTTCCAGAAATTCTAGGCCACAACCACATTGGTTGGTCCCCTTTTCTTATAAAATGCACCACACCTTTCTGCCATACACCCTTGCTCATACTTCTACTCTCTGAATCTCTCACTGTTACTTTCATCTTAAATCCACTCTCACTGAGTCCCTGTCATATTGGTTTCTTGGCTCTTCTTTGCTGACCATGCTCCTCCTCAAGGCCTTCACAGTTCCTCTTAGTCCTGCCTGCAACACTCTGTCCAGACGCAGGATAGGCTTCTCCACTCATCCTCTTTAAAACTATCTTCAAATCACAAATATCCTGTGAGGCCATTCTTGCCACCCTATTTCAAATTACATTCTTCCTGGCCTTCTCCATATCATCTATCTTACTTTCCTTTTTCCATGGCACCATTTCCTGCTATCTTATGCCCTTTGCTTATATTTTTTTCTACTCCCCAACACCACCATAATTTAAGTTCCATTTGGGCAGAGATTTTTGTCTGTGTTCTTGAGTGCTATATATCCATCATCTATAAATAGTCCCTAGCAAATAGTGGTCTCAATAAATATTCACTGAAAAGTGAACGAATTGATACACCCTCTTCCTGAAATCCTCCCTCTTCACATATACCTATATCGGAAGCCACACTCAGAATGCCACCTCATTCATGAAGTCTTCTCTGATGCTTCCCAACATTATTTTTCTTTCCTGTGATCTCTCACAACAATTTCTCCTGTTTGAAGCAAACTTATTGAATTCTTACCTGTGTTGTGGTGATCTGAGTAGTATTCTTCTTTCTGGTAAATATTTGCTGATGAGCAGCATGAAGAGCTCTACAAACCCATTCCTGAATGAAGCAAGCATAACTAAAGAAAACATAATAATTTGGAAATGATCTTAAGGACATACAGGCAAATAAATATTTATTCAAGAAGATATTCTAAAGCTCAGTAAGAATAGTTAGTCTTTGGTGCTTGATCTGTGACCTGTTCCCTTCCACCCCCTCCCCTGCTCAGCTTTAGGGACACTCTCTTCTAGGTGGTTATGGCCAAGAAGATGAGTGCTTCTCCTCCCCTCAGCTCCCCATCAAGGGATATAGTGTTTCCTTGACAGGAGTAAGTAGCCTGTTTTTCTAATCTGATCCAGAATGGAGTTGAAGATGCTAAATTCCTGGTGAGTGTGACTGAGACATTGAGACCTCCTTTCTTCTAATGTGCCCCAACAGTTAAAGTGGGGACTACCCAAGGCAGAGCAGAATAAAAATACAAGGACTGCCCTCCTCTAACTCTTAACTCACTTACATTACAGAGATGCCATGCCAGGAGAGACAGACTGAGGAAACAAAGGCTACCATCTCTTGCCCATGCCTTGAGTACTAGTTTAGAGATTTTGTCCAAGTAGAGAAATATAAGAACACAAATATCTAAAGCTTTCTCAAAAGATACTGCCTTCGTCAAAACAGAGTGTAGGGAAGTTCAAGCCCAAAGCACGCTTTAAAACAGGAAACATTGTGGTTATAAGCAAATAAGAGGAGGGTGGTTGTTCAAACCCAAGGATAGCTAGTTTACTAGAAAGAAATAAGGGAATATACACCCGAGAAAAGCTCCTTTGGGGTCTAAACAAACCTCAAAGATTGACCCCAAAACTAGCCCTGCATTTTGACAGGATTGTATTGTAGAGCAATTTATGTAACGAACATTATTGAAAATGATAGAGAAATCAGCCCTAATTAGTGTATCATAACAACTGGATATGACCCCAGGCACATAGCTTAACAGATAGGTCAAGGAATGAGACAAAGAGAACCCTGATAAAACCATAGTAATCCCACAATGATTGTATGCCCATGGAAGTGTTCCCTGAGAAATGATATCAAAACTCCATTCTATGGGAAAGACATCCTTCACTAAAATAGCCTAGCTAAGTAACTAAACAAATAAGCAAGTAAAAATGAAAACAAGCCTCAGGGAGTGGAATCAGTATGTAGAGTTGCTACAATGTATTATCTAAAATGTGCAGTTTTAAAAAAATTGCAAGATATGCAAATAACTTAAAAAACAGGAAAATGTTACCCATATGCAGACATTAATAATAATAATAATAATAATAATAAGAAGAAGAAGAAGAAGAAGAAGAAGAAGAGGAAGAGGAGGAGAAGGAGGAGGAGGGGGAGAAGGAGAAGAAGTAGTGGTGGTGGTTACCACATCACTATCACCTATTCCCATGTAGGCACCAGAAACTCCCTGTGACAGGGCCAAGATGTCAGATTTAGCAAAGACTTCAAAGAGTCAAATATCAATATGTTCAAATTAATAAACTATGCTTAAAGAAGTAGACAAGGCTATGATAAAAATGTATAATCAAGTGGAGAATATCAAGTAAGAGGCAGAAACTATTTTAAGAAAGAAGAACCAAATGGAAATTCTGGAGTTGAAAAGTATAGTAACCAAGATGAAAAATTTATTGGAAAAGCCCAACAGTAGAAATTAAAAGAAAAAGATGAATGAACTTGAAAATAGATTGATAAATATAATACAACCTGAAGCACAGACAGAACAAAGAATGAAAAAAGAGACTTGTAGAAATGTAGATTGCCATTAAACACATTAAATTATACACAATGGGAAAACCAGGAAAGGAGAGAAAGGGCAGAAAAAAATTAGGAAATAATGGCTGAAAACTTCCCTCATACGATGAAAATCATTAAGTTACACATCTGAGAAACTCAATAAACTTCAAGTAGGATAAACATACAGCGACCCACAGGCAGACACAACATAGTAAAGATGCTGAATCCCGAAGGTAAAATGAAAAACCTTAAGAGCAGAAAAAGACAGGAGAGAAACAACTCATCACATATAAAGGGAACCTCAATAAGATGAACCACTGTTTTCTTCTTAGACACAATGGAGGCCAGTAGGCAGCAGGATTATGTATTCAAAGTGTGGAAAGATCAGAAGAAATAACATCAACAAGCGTCAATTAAGAGTCTCATACTACGTCAAACTAACTTTCAAAAATGAAGACAAAATAAACACAATCTACAATTAACTAATAATGGGAGAATTTGTTGTAAACATACTCACTCTTTAAGAAATACTAATTGAGGTTCTTTAACATGACCCTGGCATCTGATCTTGTCAGATGGAGGAAGCTAAGCAGTGTCAGGCCTGGTTAATCCTTGGATGGCAGACTGCCTGGGAATACCTGGTACTGTAGGCCTGGGAGGACTCTACAGCCCACTCCCAAAAACCAATCAGCCATTGAAAACTCTATGATTTGCAGAGAAGCACTAACATAGTGCTGGGCATGGCAGTGTTGGGGAGTGTTTCCTTCTGTTGTACATAGGTATGAGTCTGACCTGACTCCATGGAACCTAACAACTACAACAACAGCATGAAAGCAAGTGACAACACAAGCTAATGTGAATATACATGAAAAAGCAAAGATAATTATATAATTTTAAAATACAATATAAATAAATATATGTTTTCCTTTGGTCTCCTTCCTGATTTAAATAGCAATGTTATAAACTATGAAGTTCTACATAAATTTGTTTTGTTGTCTTACCACATATAGAAATATATTTGACAATAACAACACAAATGAAGTAGGTGGGAGCAATGAGAGCAATATTGTGTTAGAGTAATGAAATGGCAGCAAATGGTAACTAAAATGCACAGGAACAAAGGAACAGGACCAGGCTAATAGTATAAACTATATAAATTATGTATTTGTTTTCCTTTTTTCTCATCTTTTTTAATAGATATAAAATTACATATAGTAATAATCGTAACAATGCATTATTGAGTTTGTAACATGTAGATATAATATGCATGATAACAGCATAAAAATAAAGAACAGAGCCATATAGAACTAATATTTCAATTTATCACTGAAATTAAGTAACAATAAATCGAAAGTAGATTCATGTAAGATGTATTTGGTAAACCTTAGAGCAACCACTAGGAAAGTAGAGTAAACACATAATGAAAGAATCATAAAAGCAAGTAAAATGTTGCATAGAAAATATTTACTTAATGTAACAGGAAGCAGTAAGGAGGAACAGAGGAACAAAAGTACATGAGTCATACAGGAAACAAAAAACAAAATGGCAGATGTGAATTCAACTTTCTATACACACATGCACACATGCGTGCACTCATGGTTTTGCTTCTTTCATTTTTACCCATAGGGAAATAGACATAGGATGAAAATGGAAAAAAGGAGGTCCAGAATTGAGAAACTTCACTTTTCTATGCCAATTTTTATTGCTGAGTTATGTTTGAGCCTATGCACTCTAGTGGGGGGGGGGAAGTATGCTGTAGTGAAAAAGCTACAATTTTGGGAATGAGACACAAAAATCCAAGAACAAGTTATTTAGCCATTCTACATTCTAGTTTCCTCAACTACCAAATACAGATGGTATAATTTACCTAGCAATATTACTGTGAAGATTACATCCCTGCTTCTCAAACCTGATTGATTGTTGGGATGTACGAATATTTAACAAAACTTAAATTTGCCTCCTAGCTGAGAGAGCCAACTCCCTGGTGTCTCTTAAAAAACAACTAGTGTTGCCAGTTTCTTTTGTATTCATTTAGCACCTGGGAAGTCTTATTTAAAAATAAATGAGCTGTATTTTAAAATTAATTTTAATTACTTTTGAAAAGGTAATGGACTTACACGATTTGGAAGCAGAAAAAAAGGATACAAAATATAAAAAAGTGCTCAATGAGACATCTCCTTCTTATGTTTGCCCATTACCACCCTTTCTGTATGGGTAATAATACAATTAATTTCATGCACATTCTTCTAAGAAAGTGCAAGTACATATTATTCTCCTCAACTTTTTTAACATAAATGGCAACATCATATGCATATTGTTCTGCAACTTGTGCTTTCCTCCTGCCAATTATCTTTCATAGATTTCCATATAGGTATATAGTTTTCTCCTTTTGTTTAAAAGCTTTGTAGAATTTCATCATATGGAAGTTCCATAGTTTATTTAATCAGTATCTTCTTGATATGTCCCATCGAGTTGGGTCTGACTCATAGTGACCCTATGTATAAAAGAATGACACACTCTCTGACACTGTGCCTTGCCCAGCACTGTGTCACTGCTTCTCTGCTACTCATTGGATTTTCAATGGCTGGTTGTTTTGGGGGGGATTGCTATAGGAATAATCTGCCACATCCTTCTCCCACTTTTGCAGTGCTGGGGATCGAACTCAGGGCCTCAGAGAGTGGAGAGTAGGACTCTGCCAACTGAGCTAAACCCCAACCCAATCAATACCTTAGTGATATGTAGTTTTTTTTAATCAAAGCACATACTTGTTAAATGGAAAAAAGAGATACACATAAGGAATATTGCTAAGTATAAAGTGAATTGCATTAGTTAGTCATTGCTGCATCAGTGTGCTTGAACCAGGAATTACCTAGCACTGCTGGTAGATGCCAGAAGTACAAGAGGCCATGCTGCTAACATCTAGTGAGCTAATATTCTTTTGACCAAACCAAGTCTTATGTCCAACCCCAGTGAAGTGGGAAGCACTCAAAGTCATAAAGGGAATACATGTACAATTCTGTAACAATGAGAGTGTGAAGAATTGGGAACAATAATCTGATGTTCCTCAGTTGGTAGAGTATGGATGTGCACTAAGGCCCTTTGTTTGATCCCCAGCACTGAAAAAATGGGAGAAGGACATAGCAGTCCACTCCAGGAATAATCCCTAAACAATCAGCCATTAAGAACCCTATGAATAGTAGAGAAGCACTGACATAGTGCCAGGCATGGCACAGTGTCAAGGGGTGTTTCGTTCTGTTGTACATAGGGTCACTATGAGTTGGACCCAAATTGATGGCACCTAACAACAACAACAACAAATTTACCACTCATCCGACATTGTCAATCACCTCCTCTAACAAGATCCACCACTGTTGCCAGTTCTTGTGTGTTTACCTGGAAATGTTTTTGAAAATATGACTATGTGTATATCTGTAATTTCAGTAGACATTGGCACATTACTCTCCAAAGTGGTTTCAATAGTTTACCCAGGTAACTGAGAATGAGAGAATCAATTCTTCAGATGTTTTCAAATACCATGTACTATAGAACATTAATTCTTTTCCATTATAGTTTAGGCTACAGTTATTTCTCAGTTTATATATACCCATTTGCTTAAAAAATGTGTAGTATATTCATATCCTTTGCCTATTTTTGTTGGGTTGATTTCTACCAATTATTCTGTAAATCTCCTTTATATATTCATAAAATACTCCCTTTATTTGAAATGTTGCAGTTTTTCTCACAGTTTATACTTTGTCTTTTGACATTACTCACAGTGTTTATTTTCTTTGCAGAAATGATTAATTTGTGTGCAATGAAATTTACCATTTTCTTTATGGTTCATGGAGTTTGAGTTGTGCTTACAGAGATGTTCCCCAGTTGAGGAAATCCAGCCTTGAGATTCTGATTTAGCATATCTGGTGTATAGTATCAGGAATTTTCAACAAGATGCTAAACCAGTAATTCTGATCATCAGCCATGTCTAGGAACATGGATAAAAATAAATCAAGTATGTAAGGCACCTGGCTTGTGGTTGATCCACAATAACTTTTCTAGTCTCTCCCCTTTCTGTCCTACAAGACAACTTTGAAATTTGCCTTGGCAGAACAAATAAAGTTTCAGCGTGTTTTTGTTTATTTTTTTTGCAAAGTTACTTTTTCTGATTGTTAATAAAGATATTTGGCCTCACTAAATGGTGATTGGAGCTAGGGTTTAGCTCAGTTGGTAGAGTGCTGTGTTGTGCTCTCTGAGGCCCTGGATTCAATCCCCAGCCCCACAAAAATGGGAGAAGGACTTGACAGCCCCCTCATGAAACAATCAGCCATTGAAAACCCTATGAATAGCAGAGAAGCACTGACATAGTGCCAGTCATGGCCCAGTGTCAGGGAATGTTTCCTCTGTTGTACATGGGGTTGCTATGAGTTGGACCCAACTCCAAAGCACCTAACGACAACAAATGGTGATCAGCACTTCTCATTATTAATCAGTTGGCATATATTGAGTACTCAAGATTTGATGAACTCTGTAAGGTCCTGTTCTGAATATTATAGGAAGATGATGGCCTTACCCTACTGAGACATAGACATTGATCTTTTTGTTCATCAATAGTCATTGAGTTGTATTAAGTCATACTCATACTCTTGTGTATTTCTTTCATGTAACCAAGGGTCTTTGAGCAAAAAGGCCATTTGTATGAAAGGCACTAACAATGATTTGATAATAGTCCCTGGTTATGAAACAAATTGAGCCTAATTACCCTAAACTGATATGATTCTGGTCTTATTTTTGGGTGCTTATCATTGGACAAGATTTCATTATTAGCTCATTGAGTAACTAAACTTAGTACTCTCTTCCCTTTCCAAGGCTAGGGAAAATTGAAATGTTTCCTTGAAAATCCTTCTCAAATGTTAATATATATACAAAATTACCTGGGAATTTATTAATTGTCTGCAGAATCTGGTTGATTAGGCCTAGAATTAGGGCCTGGGATTCTGAATTTCTAAGAAGCTCCAATGTTCTGGTCCATGGATTACACTTTGTGGGACAAAGCACTAAAGTATGAAGTTAAATTGTTTTTGAAAGGGCACTGGGCCCTACTTAATTTTCTTGGCATTGCATTCTACTTTTGTATTGTGTTTTCCCACATCCTCAACACCTTTGAGATCACATCATTTAAACATATATCAGACAAGGAGGCCAAACAAGCAGATCTCTTTGATGGGAACAAAGAGCCCCTCTCTCAGCCAGAGAAGTCATCTACCATGGTGCTTTAAATTCCTAATTCTGGAATGTCTTCTTAAAGCCTCTGGTAAAGGGTGATGTTACTTATGTTAGTAAGTTTAGCCAGACTAAGCATTCATCAGACTGGAGCACTGACCATGGTCAGGAGAGAGAGAGAGAGAGAGAGAGAGAGAGAGAGAGAGAGAGAGAGAGAGAAACTGAAGGAATGATAGGTACAAAAAAGGGGAAATTTTGCTGGAGTGGGAGGTACAGGATATGATATATAAAGGCACTGGGTGTTAGAGGGAAATTGGGTCAAATTGGATATCGAAAGATGATGAAAGGAGGAATCAATGGGACAGGATCACCTTTTTTTTTTCTTCGCATTTACAGGGTTTTTTGTTTTGTTGTATGTTTTTCTTTAAATGTATGTAATTTCTACTTGACAATTTACCCAGGGATATTATTGGCTAGTGTCCTGAATGAGCTCTCCTCGCCCTGACTGCTAGCTCCTTAACATCCTAATGTAAGTGAAGGGTCTTGTAGCTTGGCCAAATGTCCTAACCCTTGATAGCTCAGCTACTCAGTTCTTTCCAGAACCTGAGGGTCGACACTGTGAAAAAGGTCAACCTGTCTGCACCAGAGACCTAACCAGAAAGATAAGACTTGAGGAGATGGTGTTATTCTATTGAGGATCTCACCCGGTTTGTGTGGTTTCTGTTGTTGCAGTTGCCAGCTGGTTGGAAGCACATGGCATCGAGCTCCAGTAAAACTGTTGTAGGTGCAGACGGGTGTGGGGGTGGGAGGGTGCGGAAGTGGTGGTGAGGGTTGCGAAGGGCAAGCATGCAGAGGGAAGTTTGCAGAAGCTGTAGAGCAAAGGATAAAGGAGAATTGGCAAGCTAGCCCCTGTCGGAAGAATATGCTTGTATCTGAAAATGAAGAGCTGTTCACAAACAGAAGCAGCACCTGCAGAACATTTTCCCTGTTTCAAAAATCCAGCCCATTCCACCCCTCACCATGTACGTAAACAAGAAAAACCGGGTAGGGTAACATGATAGTGCCCCTTGCTACCTGACAAAAGAACCTTTCCTTTCACATCTGACTTCCCTAGATTTCTGGATTTAACCCCAATTGCAGAAGGAATTTTCCATGATGGAAGGTAGAGTTTTGTGAGATTTGCTGGATACAATGATCCATAAGGGAAAAAGGAACGCATAAACTTGACAAGAGAGGTGAGAGAAGGGGAGTAACTTTAATCATGCACAGGCTGCAGCCTTAAAAGTTGAATGGACTGTGAACGGAGGTCAAGCGGCCAAGGAAGCTGATTGGAAAGGCGCAGGTCTGCACTGCCTGCCACATACCAAGCGCTTGCTCCCTCCTGGTCCTAGTCTAGGTCTCTTTCAGTCTCAGTCTCTCGCTCGCTTGAAAGAGCTAATGCAGAAAGATGGAACAGCCTCAGGAGAACAGCTGGAGAAAGCTCAAAGAAAGACAAATTAATAGGAGCCCAGTGTAGCAGCAAATTCTGGCGCACAGAACTCAGCTGACCCGTTAAATGAGCAATCCCGTTAAGTGTGTTAATCAGCATGGCTCACAAAAGCCCAGGGGAACGCTCCAGGTGATACCTGGGGCGGAAACAGAACTCTTCATCACTTCTGTCTAGATCCTGCAGGTTCCTGGGTCGGAGTCCCTGTTCTCTGTAAAGCTTAAGAAGAGTCGTTTTGGGGCTGCATGACGTCAGAGAGCAGGTGGTCAGGAGCATGGCTGGCGAGCCTCAGGCATGCAGAAGAGTGACTGCAGCCCTGGATCTAGCTGCGAACCCACACCCAGGTCCCAGGATTTATCCTGCTTCTCCTAAGACTGGCGGAACTGGAGAAACCTGCGACTGAAGGATCTTTTACGTAGGAGTGAAAAAGAGTTCTCTTCGGTACGGGGAAGCCCAATTACAAATAAAAATAGGTGGACTGCATCTTTAAAATCATTAAGTTCTGGGTTGCGGGGAACGAAGCTAGTGAACACCTGGCAGGACTGGATACCTGTTAGGTGGCTGGGACTGAGGACCCGGAAAGCTGAAAAACTTTGCCTTAGTGGCTCTTCACGCCTGCACTCAGTTGAACGCTTGCCCCAACCCTTAGTATCCGCCTCCTCTGGTACGGACGCTAGACGGCGCTGCTGAGACGCGCTTTCTTTTTCCCAAGAAAGGTAAGAGAAGCGCGTTATTAAACAAGGGGATGGGGGACTTGGGGTTGGCAGCTTTTCCCACTCTCCTCACTCTGCCTCCCCTTCCGGCGCTCCCAAATCCAAAGGGGTGTGGAAGAGGAGGAGCAGAAGCAACCCTTTTCCATGACGCACCAGAGCGGTTCTAATTCCCACCTCCTCCCCCTGGCAATCAGTCAGCCAGGAGGCACCAAACTGTTGGCAACCAAGGCAAGGCTCTTGGTGACTTCCACTACCTTCCCATCCCCTACTCCAGACATATTTTGGAGAGTACAGCAGCAGTGGCAGGATGTGAGGCGAGCCTGGACCTCATTTCCCGGGCGCCTTGGAGCTAGGGCGTGTGGGCTTTTGCGCACTGGCAGGAGGGTTTCCTGGAAAAGCTGGAGCCGCGCACTAGGAGGCGGGCAAGCAGAGTTCACACCTGCCTCCTGAACCGCTGTCAGGGTGAGCTGGTAGGTTGGCTGCCTTCAGGAGCTTGCGTGCCTCTGGAAGGGCGCTAGGGCCACAGACTGAGGTGCCTGCGACTCAGCGTGCACCTCTCGGCCTAGGCAAGGTGCTGCTGGAACAAGGCTGCTTTGAAGCGAAGTCACACGGAAGAGATTGGGAGACAAGCACCTTGAGAGTGAAGTTACTGAGTCAAGAAGCGGCTTCTATCATTATAACTAAAGAGCTGAGTGATTTAGGTATCCTTCTTAACCTGTCCCTCTTTAGCTGCCCCCCAAGTTCACAGAAGCTCTGGTAAACTCTATAAGCCTTCCCTGGGCGGAGAGAAGTTTCCTGGCATCTGCTTTAGCTAGGATTCGGAGTGGAGAAAACGGGCGGGGCTGTTCTGTCTGCTGCTTGCGGAGACACCGTCTTCCCCACGCCTCCAGCCTCGCTTGTCTTCGGACAGGCTCTCTGACGACCCAGGAAGTCCCAGCCCGCGCTCCTCGGAATCCGACTCGCCATTTCGCCCTGGACATGGAACTCCACGTCTGAGACCTGCTGGACTTTACGGGTTATTTGGCAAGACTCAGGTAACGCCCGCTCGCAGAAACGAAGAGTTGGTTCCCGGGGGCTGGGAGATAAGAGCTTGTGCTCTCAGGTAGCGGCGGGGAGCAGGCTGGCGGCCATCAAAGAAGGCTTTAGTTCTTCTCCAGCCCTAGTCCGCACTCCTGGAAACTTGCCAGTTTGCTTTCTCTCCCTTAAGCCCTCTTTGAAAGTTTAGGGATCAGAACTCCCAAGGCCAGAACCTCCTTGCTGGTAGGTGTGTATTTGGTGTGTCAGGTGCGGGAAGCAGGTGCACTGCATTTGCACGGTAGGATCTTTGTGGTCTCTGTGGCTGGCGCAGCGTGCAAGGCAGTTTACCACTGGGCGCTTCTGACTCCCCAACTTCCTGCAGGTGATTAGGAGAGCAACCCGTGCGGGGATGGAGTTCAAGGTGGTTCTTGGGTGGAGCAGTGAGGGGTTCCCTGGTATGTGCTCCCGCTCCAGGGGATTCCCAAGGAGAACAAGGGACTGGGCTGGTGATTTGGCGCTCTCTCTTTCTGCTTTATGAGCCTGAAAGGACAGACTTTCCGACCGTGAGGTGCCCCTTTTCATCCTGAAAAAAAATCCCCGTTGCCCTTTAGGCGGGTTTTCCAGGTTGAGGGAATCTTTCCTCACTATCGCTCAGGGGTGAGGATGGACCCCGGTTGAGTTGCGTTTCAGACTTCTTGTGAAGGACCCTCAGAAAGGGAACGAAGGACAGTCACTCGGGAATGACTCGCCTTGCTTTGGGCTTGGGAATGGAGCAAGCAGTTTGATCTGTTACTATTAGACATTTCAGAAATATGTTTAGGCAAAGAGACCTGGGAAACAAAAGTGTACATTACTACAATTCTCCGTTCCAGCGGTATTTCCTGGTCGCTGAAGCCGACCCTGTCATCTCTGTGACCCAGGGACTTAGTGGGGGACATTAGTAAATAGGTGTTTAAATTAAGTAACCCCCTCCCAAAGGGAGAAGGATGTAGCAATCCACTCCCAAAGCAATCCAGTAACAAACAGCCATTGAAAAGCCTAGGAGGATGAGTAGGACTCCACTCGAGGGCACCAAACAACAACAAGGACACTCTCCTCCCAGGCCACTCAACAAAAGTTGTAAATGGGCTGAAGTACTGGAAAAATAGTTCTGGGCTGAAAGCTACTTTGGAGCCCACCATGGTGGATTGTTGTTGCTGTTGTTTGGAGGGGGGTCTTTTTAAGAATATCTTGACTCGGAATGGAGAAACAGCACCTACCCATCGCCAATAGATTCATTCTCAACTTGTGTAGACTTCCAAGGCAAAATTCTCCTTTCCTCGCTAGGGGACTCAGACTGTAGATTGTTAAACACTCAGTGTAGTGGGGGAAGACACAAAGAAAAGGGGTGGGGGTTGGGAGATGGCTATTCTTGAAGGCTAGTAAGTTCAGTGCACATTGAACAGCTCAGGAAGGGCTACAGTTACAAGGTCCCTGGGAAGGAAGGAGTTAACTGTCCAGGACAGGTGCAGGGGGATTGTTGTTGTTAGGTGCCTTTGAGTCAGCATCTGACTCATAGTGACCCTATGTACAACAGGTGAAACATTGTCAGTGCTTCTTTCATATTCATAGGGTTTTCAATAGCAGATTGATTTTTGGGAGTGGGTTGTTGGGTCCTTCTCTTGCACGGGGATGAGAAGGCATTTAATCACTGGTACTTCTATCCCTCCACCGGGTGGGCACAGGCTTTTCCCAAGAATTTGAGGGCAGTAGTGTCCTAGCAATGTGGTGCCATTGGGCTCTTTCCCTACAAGGTCGCTGGCACTCTCCTTCAGCCTCATCCTGAGGCTCAGAACGCATTCTTCTGAGCGCGCCCTGCTTCCCCAGGTGAAAATCATGCAATTACCCTGAGACCAAGGAAGAGGGGATTTCCTAGGTACCTCCGAGCCCAGGCTTCAGCTAAGTGGCTACCTTTGTCCTTTCCATCTTTTTTCTACTTTTCCTCGCTCAGCAACCTCTGCTATAGGGCCACTAACGTAACACTTTGGAAGCTGGACCCAAGGCAGTGGCTCTTGCTCTGAGCCACTTGCTCACTGTGTGAGCTCTCCAGTTTGCCCTACTCCCTGGGCTAAGCAGCCTGTAATTACTGGGGCTAGAAGCAGATGGTTTAAATAGAAGGCATTTACATGTGGGTAAAAGACTCCAGCATCAAAAGCTCCTGGTTCACCCACTCAAGCCCCAGCTAATGGGAAGGAGGGGCAAGCATCAGCCAGAGCTGCTTCAGTGACAGTGAGCTGTTGCAGCTTCCATCCCTTGGGCTAAGGCCAGGCATTCAGAGCAGTAGGGTTGGAATTGGAACAAAGTTGTGTAGTATAGCTTCCCTTTCTGATTTCTGGGTTGTCTTAACTCCATTTGAGCAATGGGCTACTTTCAGTTTCCAAGGCTCCTACCACCAGGAGTGTTGGGTGCAGAGGCTAAAAGTGTTTATCAGGGGAAGGGGACATTGAGGTGTCTATGGACTGTGGCTTTTAAAGGTATAGTTAAGGCTGATCTTGACTTTCCCATTAATTTCCTAAGACATAGTTCTTGAAGTGAGTAGAAGTTCTTGTTTGCCAATAAACAGGAGTTCACAAACACATATATGCTTCTTACCAGAGTGAACCTATGGTGTTTACCTGGGGAGCAGCCTAAATTACCCACCTGAAACATCTCCACAGGTGAAAAACCAATTGATGTTTTATTTAGCTTTAAGAAGACATACTCCAAAGAGCCTGACCATGTATGGAAAAGATGGATTATAAAGTGTCAATTCCAGTTTTGTCTAAAACACTTCACTTTATTAAGTATGTTTGCTTGTAAAATTTAGTGAAGTGGCTCCGTCAAAAGCATTTGCCATTTGGGAAGAAGGGGGAAAGCTAAGAAAGTGATATGCATCAAAGTGTGGTTGAAATGATCATATATTTCAGTGAAAACAGAATTGTGTGTTCACATCTGTTCCTTTAAAGAAGTCATCACTGTTTGCAGTGTGATGATCTGTATAGATTTGTGATAGGTTTTGGCAGTATGATGGCACTTGAAGGGAACAATACATTGTCTCCCTTATATTTGGTTATTTCTGTGACTGTGGTAGTAATGATCACAGCAGGGAATGTTAGAAGAATGCATACACTTCCTTCTTTATTCTAGAAGTACCATAACCTCTGGTGAAAATGCGTAGTAGAGTGGAAGAAATAAAAAAAAAATCCCAAGTTTGAGCTCTTCAGTAATAAGATATAAGAGCAAGAAAAATCATCACTAACCTCAAGATGTGGGCGAACAGGGCTGTTTCTAGCTGTCATTGGCAGCTCATACCCTTCAATCTCTGAGATTTGTCCCTTGAGTATAGGTCAGGAAACCATGATTAGAGCCAACTTGGTGGGGAAAGATAAATGTTGAACATGTGATGTGTGCTTTAATTATCCTGAGCTAGGAATTGAAAATAATTCTGTTATATTGAGACTCTGACCTGTCAGTGCCAAGGAATTGGCCAAAGTAAAACACACCCAGGCCAATGTAAGGACAGGTGCAAAGGGCTGATACAAAGATATACCACATGGTTCCATCTGGCTAAAGCTACCACTCCCACTGTTAGGGCCAGTTCAGTTGAGCTAGCTCCTGATAAGATCAGAGGACCTTGAGTGAGTTCATTATGGACCATTTTTAGTGGGGCTTCCCCTGCCACAGATATGTCTCCAAATATTTGACCAAATAATCTAAATATGTATTCTCTGTGCCAAGGCACTTGGCTTTGGCCTTATTTTATTTTCTCCCTTAAAAATCACACCATCTTGTTGTACATTGGCCTCTCTCCTGAGTTCTGAATTTTTTTTTTTTTTTTTGTGGTACTGGGGGTTGAACCCAGGGCCTCACGCCTGCATGCTTTACAAGTGCTGGACCACTGAGCTGGGTCCCCAGCCATTTTTTTACTTTTTGAGACAGGGTCTCGCTAGGCTACTCAGACTTCTCTGGTCTCAAACTTGCGATTCTCCTGCCTCTGCCTCCCAAGCTGCTGGGATTACAGGCATGCGCCACTGTTCCCAGCTCTAAAATGATTTTTTACTTGTCTTGTTTTATTCCTCTATTTGGGTGTCCTATTGACATATAAAATATAGTTATGCCTTGGTATCTGCAGGAGATTTGTTTGAAGACGCTTGGCAATACCAAATCCCTTATGAAAAATACCATAGTATTTTCATATCATCTACACATGTCCTTCTATATACTAAAACATCTCTGGAGTACTTACACCTGATAAAACATACATTCTATGTAAATATTATACGGTCTTGCTTACAGAATGACAAAGTCCATACATGTTCAGTACAGATACAATTTTTTTTCTCAGTATTTTCCATGGGCAGTTGATTGAATCCACAGATGCAGAACCCATCGATACAAAGGGCCAACTGAATTCAAACACTAATTTGACATTTTCTCTCTTGCAAACTTTTGTTTTTGTCTGTTGCTTTTAATGATCCTGCTTTTCTGTACTCTCAGAACTTTGAATCTCATTCATCTGTAACTCCTGAATGCCTCATTCATTCATGCCTTGTGCATCCTGCCTTTTATTAAATACCCTGAGTTCTGTATCTGGAATGGGTTTTCTGCTTTGCTTTCCTACTGCCAATGCTCACAGTCAGATCCTCCAGCTTCTTGGCTTGGCTTGCCATAAAAGCCACTTCTTGTTATCTTTGTTCTGTTCTCCAATTCAAAATATTATGCATATTTTTAGTAATCTTCCAGAGGCTCATTTGATTCTTTAAAATGTTGGATAACTAATGAGCAGTTGTTAGGTGTTGTAGATTATTATGGAATCTGAATAATTTCTAAGAAATTATATTACCTGATATATTAAATTGTTGCTGCTGTTGTTAGGTTCCTGCAAGTCAGGTTTGATTCAAAGTGATCCTCGTAGGGTTTTCAATGGCTGGTCATTTTTTCGAGATTTCTTCTGGAGTGGAGACCATGTCCTCTTGTTTTTGTGGTGTTGGGGATCGAATCTGGGGATATATTAAATAGGTTATCTTTTAATTCTAGAAAGTTCTCCACTATTGCAGATAAGTATGAGCATGAACAACCATTTGGTGGGTGCTAAAACATCACATTTGGGAAATTGGACTAGATATTTGTTACTAAACCAGAAAATCTGAATCATTTTTTCAACATCCAATGACCTGTGTGTTGTCTAATATTGTCTGCTGATATTACATTTAAAAAAATATTATGGCTGTTTTAGCATTTTCTCTTTTATAGTCAGTTACTATGCTTAAAACTGTTGCTTTGTTGTGGCTTAATTTGGTGTGTGTCAATATAGGAAATATCTAGAGCACTGTACTTTGTTACCAATTTTTAACATTTATGCTCTGCTTGATTTATACTTTGTTAAATATCTTTCTCCTTTCTGTACCTTCCTTGATCCTTAACTGGTATGGTGAGGTCAAATAGACTGACAGGCAGGTGCTGGACACGGGGAGCTATAGCACTTATCTAAGCATGGGTATCTGCATCATGGTGTCATATGTGAGTCCAGGAGCATGAAAGAAGTTATGAGTTAATATTTATAATAATCTTGTGAGGTAGGTGGTATTTCCAAGTTCTGAAAACTTTACCAATATCACAAATCTATTCCTGTTGTGGGGCCAAAAGCTCCAATATCACTATTTTAAAGTAACTATTCTTTCCTCCCTAGTTATAAAGATGAGTTCAGATTCTTTGGCTAGAAATCTAAGGCCCTTTGACATTTAGTCTCAGTGTACTTAGTAAGCCTTATTTCTCTGCTTTCTTGCTCAAAGGATGATCTAGCTAGATCAGACCACTCATCATCGTCCCATATGACCTTTGTTAGCTATCCTTTATGCCTTTTCTTATGTCCTTTTACTCTGGAATTCTTCCTTCTCTCCTTTCCATCTCTGTTTCTCTGCTTCTTGAAAATGAACCATATTCAAGAAGCAGCTTAATTGTCACCTATTCCATAGAGGTCTCCCTAATTTTTCTCATGGTCCATATCAAAATAATTTCTCTGATATTGATTTTTCTTTTTATGGTATTCATCTTGTTTTACAACCATTATTGCGACTTGTGTCACTTTATCTCTAAAACTTCTTGAAGTCTATTGTAACCTCTCATTTTGCAGGGTACTAAGCGTATGGAGGACATCTGCTACACATTTATTTAGCAGAGCTGTTTTTGAGATCTCAGGGTTAGCCTTAGCATTTACCAAAGGTCTGCTATCAGTCTTTTATCTGCCAATAATCCTATGAAAAATTATGATAGGGCAGTGTTTAAAAAAAATAGGTATGCGCTAGAAAGGATCTATCCAATAAACATAGGACTGTAAATTTAAATTGATTACAAGTAAGAAAAACTAAAAATTGAGTTCTTCAGTCCCATTAGTCACATTTCAGGTGTGCAGTAGCCATATGTAGCTAATGATTACGAACTGGAAAGTGCAGCTATAGAGCATTCCCATCACCCCAGAAGCGGGCTGGGATTTAGCTCAGTTGGTAGAGCATTGCGCTGCAGTCTCTGAGGTCCGGAGTTCAATTCCCAGCACCACAAAAATGGGAGAAGGACATGGCAACCCACTCTCAAGGCAATCCCAAAACAATTTGCCATTGAAAACCCTGTGAGGGTCGCTATGAGTCGGACATGACTCG
This sequence comes from Pedetes capensis, assembly GCA_007922755.1. Taxonomy (NCBI): domain Eukaryota; kingdom Metazoa; phylum Chordata; class Mammalia; order Rodentia; family Pedetidae; genus Pedetes; species Pedetes capensis. The sequence continues at coordinate 3,324 of VMDO01019124.1, read as the reverse complement.
ACGGCACCTAGCAACAACATCACCCCAGAAAGTTCTATTGGGCAGCCTTACTATTAATGCATTAGTGTTTCTCAACATTCATTTCCACCAGAAACATGTTCACAAAGGTGACCACATTAGAGTGTTTATGTAGTTATTCAAATTCCCAGTGCCGTAGCTCTACTACTGCTTTCCTTATCAGAATACAAGTAGGTTAGTATCATTATCAGAGCACTTTGACACTATTTGGGGGGAAATTAGGATTTTACATCATTTCAAGCACCAAAAGAAATTCTAGATTTAATTGTGAAGAACGTTTATAAGTAACTTGTCCTACCACATGTAAAATGCACTAGAAATTATCATTGTTGTAATTGTTAGGTGCCATCGAGTTGGTATCCAACTCATAGCGATCCGGCATACAACAGGTGAAACACTATTGTTAGTGCTTTTCTGATATTCATAGGGTTTTCAATGGTGGATTGATTTTTTTTTTAGGGAGTGGGTTGCCAGGCCATTTCTCCAAGAGAAATTATGATTAAAATACTACATTTGTGTTGAAATACACAGATAATACAACAGCATAATGTCCAAAGAAGTAAATTTAAGTAGACTGTGGATTTTAAGACATGATAAAGACATATCTTAAGCCCAGCACCATGACACATGCCTGTAATTACAGTGACTCAGCAGGCTGAGTTAGGATCGCAAGTTCAAGGACAGAGGCAGCCTCTTCAACTTAGTAAGACACTATATCAAAATAAAACATAAAAAGGGAAATGCAGCTGGATGCCTTGGTGCATATCTATAAACCCAGTGACTGAGGAGGTAGAGGCAGGAGGATGGAGAGTTCAAGACTGGAAGAAGCCTGGATAACTTAGTGAGACCCTGTCTCAAAATAAAAAGTAAAAGAAAAATGGGATGGAAGTGCTGCTCAGTGGTAGAATGCTTGCAAAATATGCATGAGGCCTTGGGTTCAATTCCCTAGTACTGCAAAAAATGGGAGGGGTAAGATGGGGATGCAACTCAGTGGTTGAGCACTTGCCTAGCATGTGTGAGGCCTGGTTGAACCCCCAATACTGCAAAAGAGATAATATAGAATTACATGTATGGATATGGAAATAAACCCATAAATACAATTTAATGGATAAGGTACAATACGATGCAGCATGATTGAATTTCTATACATCTGAGTTATTTCTATTTGTTTCTGTACATCTGTTTCAAGTAAGCATATGAAATGTATAGAAAATTTCTTACTGAAATGTTCATTATAGGTGGAGGCATTTTGATTGTTTCCAAAATCTGCTTTTAATTGTGTTTTTAATTGTATTTATAGTGACAAAAGCATATGTGGTATAAGTGTACGTAAAACACTTTGTGTTAAATACTCTAATATTCAATGCATGGTAGCAATTATGCTCATATTATTTACAAGGTAAGCTAGTCAAAGGTATATGCAAAACTCAGAGTTTAAGGGTTAAAAGTAAAAAAAGGAAGAAGTACATAATAACTATAATAAAAGTATTTTAGGAGAAGTCATTACTAAAAATAAAAGTAAAGGAAGAAATAAAAAACAACACATAATTTTACATAAATATTGAAAATGTATATGTGTAAAACGCAGCAGTAACAAATGAAGATAAACTTCAATAAATTGTAGTATTTGATCAATAAGTCTATATTTACTCAAATACAACTTTTCATCAGTTAAGGCTTTTTTATACTATAAACATATATGCGTTCTACACACATATACAGTTCCTGTAGTATTTCAGATCCTACTTCTGAAAATACGTTGTTTCTGGAAAGTTATGAATTGGTAGCGATAGGACCACACACTGTAATTCTCTCATTTAATTAAGGATAAAGCCTTATAAGACTGGAACAATGTATCTTAGCATGTACTTTTCCTGCTCCCTAGCTCCTTATAAGCCTGCAGCTGTAGCCCTGTGGCATCTGATCCCGTCAGATCTCGGAAGCTAAGCAGGGTCAGGCCTGGTTAGTACCTGGATGGGAGACCGCCTAGGAACACCAGAAACTGTAGGCTTGGGAGAAGGACCTGGCAACCCCCTCCCAAAAATCAATCTGCCATTGAAAACCCTATGAACAGCAGAGAAGCACTGACAAATGTGTTTCGCCTGTTGTACTCAGGGTTGCTATGAGTCGGATACTGACTCGACGGCACCTAACAACAACAACAACAAGCTCCTTATGGATTTATACCTGCCAGCACCACTATCTGTATAGGAAGCAGTCTTGCTGGAACCAAAATCACAGCTGGCTTTTTCCCCCTGCACCATTAGATTGTTTTATACTTAGCTTCTATGTTACCATTTGGGGAAAAAACTTAGCAACAATCTGTCTTTTTATTTAAAGAATTGTTTAGAACTAACACAGTTTCCTGGTTCTTGACCCAAAGTCAGCATCAACAAGGTCATAACTGGCCCTATTGGGGGAAAGAAAGCCAGAACAGTGCCCAAAATATAGAGTAAAATATCTGCCTTACTCTTTCTAGGAAATGGGAAAAGTCCATTTCCCTGAGGTTCCTTCCCTAGTTCTTATTTAATTTCTCTTTTAATGGGTGATTCTGATACTGAGTATAGACCAAGGACTATGACAACAAATAATAATGATAGCTAACATTTATTGGGGGCTATTTACTTCCTGAGCACTGTTCTATGTGCTTTGTATGTATTAACTAATTTTAACCTCAGAATTTATCTTATTGGGAAGGAAGGGAATAGTATTTTATTTTTATTTTTGCAGTGCTGGGATGGAACCTAGGACCTTGTGCATTCTGGGCAAACATCCTACTACTAAGCTACACCCAAGCCTGGTAGTATTTTTATTACTATTTTCAGAAGAGGAAACTGAGATACAGGAAAATTCAGTAATTTCCTAAGGTCATAAAATTATTGAAATGGCTGTTTTGGGATGAAAACTAAATCATTCTAGCTTTGAAAACTATATATTTAAACAAGATATATATATCTTGATATATATTTAAAACTACATATTTAAACAAGATGTATATATATAACAATATATATATATATGTATATCTTGTTAAAATATATATGTGGCTGGGATTTAGCTCAGTTGGTAGAGCACTGTGTTGCAGTCTCAGGATCCAAGTTCAATTCCCAGCACCACAAAAATGGGAGAACGGCCTGGCAATCCACTCCCAAGGCAATCCCGAAAAAACAGCCATTGAAAACTCTATGAGGGTTGCTATGAGTCAGATACCAACTTGACGGCACCTAACAACTATATATATATATATATATATATATATATATATATATATATATATATATATATTTTTTTTTTGTTTTTTTTTTT
>VMDO01019123.1:9745-40548 GCA_007922755.1 Pedetes capensis | reverse complement strand
TATATATATATATATATATACCATAATTTCCTTTTCCATTCATCTGTTGATGGACAACTAGGTTGGTTACATTATCTTGGATATCATGAATAACACTGAAGTAAACATGGATGAGAGGTATCTTTATGGTATATTAACTTATATTCCTCCAGACATATACTCAGGAGTGGTATAGCCAGGTCATATGGCAGTTCTGTTTTTTGAAGAGCCTCCATACTAATTTGCATATTGGCTGCAACAACCTGCATTCCTGCCAGCAGAGTAATAGGGTACCATTTTTACATCCTTGCCAACACTTATTATTTTGTTGATGGTAGCCATTCTGACTGGAGTGAGATGGTACCTCAATGTAGTTTTGATTTGCATTTACATGATGGATAAGGATGCTGAAATTTTTTTATATGATTGTTGGGAACTTGTATTGCTTCTTTAGAGAAGTCTCTGTTCAGTTCTTTTGCCCATTTTCTGACTGGATAATTTGGTTTTCTTATGCTTAATTTTTTTGAGCTCTTTATATATTCTACATATTAATCTCCTGTCAGAAGTGTAGTGGGAAAAGATTTTCTCCCATTCTGTAGTCTATCTCCTCACTCTGATAATTATGTCCTTTGCTGTGCAAAAGCATTTTAATTTCCCATTTGTCAATTCTTGTTATTGTTTCCTATGCTTTGGGGGTCCCATTCAGAAAGTCTCTATCTATGCCTATGTCTTTTCTTTTTTTATTGGAAATTTATAATGTACACCTTAATGTGATTCATTCTGACATGCTTTCCATGGTGACGTTTCCATACATGCATTTTGTTGTACATTATACATATAAGTTCCCCAATACCCTCTTGTGTGCTTCCTCCCCCCACCCACCCCCACCAAAGACTTCTCTTCCATTTGCTTGTCTTTTATGGTAATATTTTTCTACATTTCCTTGGGTTCTAGTTCTGTTTAAGATAGAAACTTTTTCTGTAGTGAACTTTCTTTTTACATTGTCAGAATTATTACATGAATTTTCCAGTCCATCTATAATAATACCATTCTTAGCTTTTATAAAAAATGTTCTGAGCTCTGCATAGGATTTTTTCCTTCTTATTTTGATTCATCTCCACATATGAGTGAGAACATGTGGTACTTCTCTTTCTGAACTTGTGTTTGTTCACTTAAAATAATTTTCTCCAATTCCATCCATTTTGCTGAAAATGGCATTATTTCATGTTTTTTTGTTGTTGTTGCTGAGTAGTAATCCATTCTGTATATGTACAAAAATTTTTTATCCATTCTTCTGTTGATGAGCACTTTGGTTGATTCCATATCCTTGCTATTGTGAAAAGTGCTGCTTTGAACACGGAGATGCAGGTGTCTCTGTGGTATGATGACCCATCTCACTTTGGGTAAATTCCCAATAGTGTTATAGAAGGACCACATGGTAGATCAATTCTTAGATTTTTAAGATACCTCCATATTGATTTCCACAGTTGTTGGACCAATTTACAGCTCCACCAACAATGTAAGAGTGTTCCCTTTTCTCCACAACCTCGCCAGCATTTGTTGTTTTTTGTTTTCTTGATTTTGGCCATTCTTACTGATGTAAGGTGAAATCTCAGAGTTGTTTTAATATGCATTTCCCTAGTGACTAGAGATATCGAGCATTTCTTCATGTGTTTCATGGCTTTATGGACCTCTTCATTTGAGAACTGTCTATTGAGTTCCTTTGCCCATTTGTGTATTGGGTTATTTGTTTTCTTGGGTATTTTTTTCTTAAGTTCTTTATAAATTCTGGTAATTAGACCTTTGTCTGATGTATAGGATGTGAAAATATTTTCGTATTCAGTGGAGGTGTCCTTGACTCTGGTAATTGTTTCCTTTACTGTATAGAAGTTTTTAATTTCATGTAATCCCATTTATCTATTCTTGTTGCAATTTCTTGAGCAATTGGAGTCCTATTAAGGAAATACTTTCCTATGCCTATATGATGAAGTGTATTACCTATCTTGTTTTCTATTAGTTTTAAAGTTTCTGGTTTTATGTTGAGGTCTTTTATCCATTTAGAGTTAACTCTTGTGCATATTGAAAGATTTGAGTTGGTTTTCATTTTTCTGCATGTGGATGTCCATGTTTCCCAGCACCATTTATTGAAAAGGCTATCCTTTTTCCAGTTTACTTGCTTTGCTCCTTTGTCAAAATAAGGTGGCTATAGGTGTATTGAGGTATTTCTAGTCTGTTCCATATGCCTTCAGGCCTACTTTTGTGCCAGTACCAACCTGGTTTTGCCACCAATGCCCTATAGCTTAGCTTCAAGTCAGGGATTGTGATTCCACCCGCATTAGTTTTGCAGCTGAAGAGTATTTTGGCTATACATGGTCTTTTGTGAGTCCATGTGAATTTTTGGATCAGTTTTTCTATTTCTGTAAAGTCAATCAGTGTAATTTTAATGGAGACTGCATTAAAATATAAATTGCTTTTGGTAGGATAACCATTTTTACTATATTAATTCTCCCTATCCAGAAGCAGGGAAGGTCCTTCCATTTTTTAGTGTCTTCTGCTATTTCTTTCTTTAATATTTTGAAATTTTCCTTATAGAGATCTGAAGGGTCTTTAGTTAGATTGATTCCAAGGTATTTAATTTTGTAGTGGGCTATCATGAAAGGTATTTTTTCTGAAATTTCCTTCTCTTCCTATTTATAGTTGGTGTAAAGAAAAGCTATTGATTTTTCTGTGTTGATTTTATATCCTGCCACTTTGCTGAAGGAGTTGATTACAGCTAAAAGTTTTCTGGGTGAGGTTTGGGGGTCTTTTAGGTATAGAATCATATCATCTGCAAATAAGGATAATTTAACCTCTTCATTGCCAATCTGTACCCCTTTGCTTTCTCTTATCTAATTGCCCTGGCTATGCCTATGTCTTGAAGTGTTTTTGTTATGTTTTCCTCCAAGAGTTTCAAAGTTTTAGATTTTATATTAATTTTTGACCCATTTTGGAATGATATTTTTGTACAAGGTGAGAGGAACCTAGTTTCAATCTTCTACATGAGGCTATCCAATTCTCCAAGTACCATTTGTTGAAGAAGTTTTCTTCTCTCCACTTGTATTTTTGTCCCCTTTGTAAAATATTAGGTGTCTGTAGCAGCATTTGTTTAGTTCTGGATCCTCTATCCTGTTCCATTTGTCTACATATCTGTTTTTGTGCCCCTGCCATGCAGTTTTTGTTACTATGGCTTTGTAGTATAATTTGAAATGATGAATTGTGATGCCTTCTGCATTGTTATTTCTGCTCAGGATCACTTTAGCAACTCAAGGTCATTTGTGTTTCCATATGAATTTTAAGATTGTTTTCTTTACTTCTGTGAAGAATGTCTTTAGAATTTTGATGGGGATTGAATTAAATCTGTACATTGCTTTCAGTAATATAGTCATTTTCACAATATTAGTTCTTCCAATCCATGAGCATGGGAGATATTTCCATCTTCTGGTGTCTTCTTCAACTTCTTTCTTTAGTGTATTAAGTTTTCATTACAGAGGTCTTTTACCTCTTTAGTTAGGTTTATACCTAGGTATTTTATTTGTTTTGAAACTATTGTGAAGGGGATTCTTATCCTGGTTTCTTTCTCTATCTGGTCATTATTGGCATACAGAATAGCTACTGATTTATGTATGCTGATTTTGTATCCTGCTGCTTTGCTTAAAGTGCTTACCAGCTCTAAGAGTTTTCTGGTGGAGTCTTTAGGGTCTTTTAAGTATAGAATCATATTGTCTGCAAATAGGAATAATTTGACTTCTTCTTGGCCCTATTTGGATTCCTTTTATTGCTCTTTGTCTTATTGCTGTGGATAATAGTTAAATTACTACATTTAATAGAAGGGGAGACAGTGGACACCCTTGTCTCATTTCTGATTTTAAAGGAAATGCTTTCAGTTTTTATCCCATTTACTATGATATTGGCTTTAGGATTTTCATATATTGCCTTTACTATATTGAGGTATGTTCTTTTAATTCCTAGTTTCTTCAAGCCTATTATCATAAAAAGATGTTTAATATTGTCAAAAGACTTTTCTGCCTCTATTGATAGGATCATTTGATTTCTCTTCCCCCATCTATTTTTATGTCATATCACATTTATTATCTTATGTATATTGAATCAGCCTTGCATCCCTGGATTGGAATCAACTTGATCATAGTGTATGATCTTTTTAAGGTGTTGTTGAAGTTGATTTGCAAGTATGTTATTAAGGATTTTTCCATCTAGGTTCATTAGGTAAATTGGTTGGCAGTTTTCCTTTTTTGATTCATCCCTTTTATGGTTTTGGAATCAGGATATTATGGGGTTCATAGGATGCATGTGGTAGTGTTCCTTCCATTTGTATTCTGCAAAATAATTTGAGGAACACTGGTGCTAATTCTTTGTTAAAGGTCTTGTAGAATTAAGCAGTGAATCCATCCAGTCCTGGGCTGGGAAACCCTAGTACTGCTTTGATCTTGATCCTCATTATAGGACTGTTTAAGTTGATTGTGTCACCTTGCCTTAATTTGGACAGGTCATATGCATCTAGGATTTTATCCATCTCACCTAAGTTTTCTAGTTTTGGGGAATGTAATTTTTCAAAGTATTCCCTAATGATTATCTGGATTTCATTGCTCTGTTGTAATGTTCCATTTCTTATCTCTAATTTTCTTAATTTTAGCCCTCTCTTTCTTTTGGTTAGTTTGGAAAAGGGTTTGTTGATCTTGCTTATCTTTTCAAAGATGAACTCTTTGTTTCATCAATTCTTTTTATTGTTCTTTTATTTTCCATTTCATTAATTTCTACTCTGATTTTTACCATTACTTTCCATCTACTGGTTTTAGGTTTTGTTTGTTCCTCTTTTTCTAAAAGCTTGAGGTGCATCATTGAGTGATTTTTTGAGTCCACTCTGCTATATTTATGTAGGCACTCATCACTATAAACAGTCCTCTTAGAACTACCTTTGCTGTATCCCAAAAGTTACTGTAAGTTGTGTTTTCATTTTCATTTGATTCTAAGAATTTTTTATTTAACTATCTGATTTCTTCAACTACCCACTGATCATTTAAGAGTGTATTTTTCCTTCTCCTTATATTTATATAGTTTCTGTAATTTCTTATGCTATTGATTTCTAGTTTTATTACATTATAGTCTGATAAGATACACAAAATTATTTTGAATTGTCTATATTTGTTAAAACTTCAAGGCCTAAAATTTGATCTATTTTAGAGAAAGTCCCATGGGCTGCTAAGAAGAATTTGTATTTTGTATCTCTTAGGTGAAATATTCTGTATATGCCTATTAAGCCCACTTGATCTATTGTGGTGTTTCTTTGCTGAAATTTTGTCTGGATGTTGTGTATTGATTAGAATGGAGTATTGAAGTCATCCACTATTATTATACCTGGGCCTATCTGTCCCTTTGAGTGCAGTAGTGTTTTTTTAATGAAGTTGGGTGTACTGATGTTCACTGCATATATATGTACAATTATTATACTTTCTTGATTGTTCCCTTTATTAATATGTTGTGACCTTCTTTATCTTCTTAGACAAGTTTTAATTTGAAGTCTACTTTTTCTGATATAAGGATGGATACTCTTCCTTTTTTGTCCTCCATTTGCTTGGTATATTAATTTCCATCCTTTCATATTCAGTCTTTGGTTGTCCTTGCCAGTGAGATATGTTTCTTGCAGAGAATATATTGGTGGATCTTGTTTTTTAACACACCCTACTAATCTATGTCTTTTAAGAGTTAAGACCATTTATATTTGAGGTTATTATTGAGATGGGTTTGCTGGTTATTGAAATTTTTGGGGGGTGTTTTCCCTGGCTGGTTCATATATTATTTATTCCTTTATTTCTCTCTTATTTATATTCAAGGTTTGCTATTTTTTCAATTGGACATGACTGATTCTTTCCTAGTTCTCTTTACTTTGTCTGTTCCTCCAATGAAGTTTATTCTTTCCTGTACTCTCATGGTAGAGACTTTCTTTCTTCCTCTTGTGTATTAGGATTCATTTAAGTATCTTCTGCAGTGCTAGCTTGATGATCATGTATTGCTTTAATGTGCGCTTGCCTTAGAATATCTTTATTTCTCCATCAATTTTAAATGGTAACTGATAGAATAGTCTTGATTGGCAATTATTTAGTTTCAGGGCATTAAATATATAATTCTATCCTTTCCTACACTTTGGTGTTTGTGCTGATACTTGATATAATTCTGATAAATTTTCCTTTGTAAATGAGTTTGTGATTTTCTCTTCCATCTTTTAATATCATATCTTTGTTCTGTAATCTTAGTATTTTAATTATTATGTGTCATAGCAGGGTTGATTTCTGGTCATGTCTTTTTGGTGTTCTACATGCCTCTTGTGGTTGAATGTCCATTTCTTTCCCAAGATTTGGGGAATTTTCTGTTATATTTTCACTGGATGCATTTTCTATGCCTTTTTTTTAATCTCAGCTCCTTCTACCCCATAGATTCTTAGGTTTGGTCTCTTGGCCATGTTCCAAAATTCTTGAAAATTATGGTCATGTCCTTTTATTTTCTTTGTTGATATCTGAATGTAGTATTTCCTCAATCATAGCTTCCATCTCTTATATTTTATCTTCTGCATCATCTAGTCTACTGATGTTGACTGTTTTTTACTTGGTTTATTGAGTTCTTAATTTCCAACATTTCAGGGTATTTTTTTTTTACAAAATCTCAATTTACTTGCTATATTTCTCATCTATTTTGCTGACTTTGTCATCTACATCAGTGACATTCTGACCTAGGCCCCATATTGATTTTTTTATTTCATTCATTTGCTTATTTGTGTCCTCTTTGAAGTGACTGATCATTTTTATAAGTAGACTTAAATTCTTTGTCTGAAATGTCAACTGTTTCAATATCTTTGGATTCAGTAGTTAATTAATTATCTTTTGGAGGAGATGCATTGCCTTGCTTTTTTGTGTTTCTTCTGTTTCTGATTTGTGATTTATGCATGTGTGTGAATATCACTTCCTCTTTTATTTGAGCATCTTTTTAGTGAGTAGCTTTCTCTTGAGATCACATCTCCAGTGCTACTCCCAGGGAGAAAAAAATGCCTCTATAATAAATACAATAACCAAACCAGATATAGAAATACACTTAAAATCACTTAAAACCACCAGCTGCCCCACCAATGCCAATAGAACAGATAATGGAACTAACAATATGGAGTAAGCTATAAAGTTACAAAATATTTAAGATGAAGGTATAAATAGTAGTTTACTGCAATAATAAAGAGGGCACGGGGAAAGGGGAGACAGAAGGATGTCTCAAGGATGAAGTAAAAGAGGAAAAAGAAGGTCTAGAAAGGAAATGAATGTTAAGAAGAGGGAGGAAAAGAGCTAAAGATAAAAAATGATTTCACAATAAGACATAGATATATAAATGTAATTAGGTATACATAAGCCTAAGAGAGTTAAGGTATAGTAAATGGAAACAGAGATTGTTGTTGTTGTTAAGTGCCCTCGAGTCAGTATCCGACTCATAGCGACCCTCATAGGGTTTTCAATGGCAGACTGTTTCGGGATTGCCTTGGGAGTGGGTTGCCAGGTCCTTCTCCCATTTTTGTGGTGCTGGGAATTGAACTCAGGACCTCAGAGACTGCAGCGCAGTGCTCTACCAACTGAGCTAAATCCCAGCCCCGAAACAGAGATACACATGCAAAAAAGGCTTAAAAAGCTAAAAAGGAAAAACTATTAAAATTACACTAGAAAAATGGAAACGAGGAAATTAAAATTAATGATAAAATGGGGAAGAATAGAATAAAGAAAAAAATGGGCTGAATAACAACCTGCTCCTCTGCAACACTAGCATCTCTAGGAGCTGAGGCAGGAGGATTTTGGGCCTCGAGTCAGAGGCAGCCTGCACTAAATGTGATAGTGTCTCCAGGCAAAAATAAGGACAAGGCTAGGGGTACTGTGCAGTGGTATAGCACTTAGCCCATGCAAAAACAGCAGGAAGGAAAAAAAAATAAAACAAAAGAAGAAGAAAAATTACTGGAGGTGTTTCCTTCTGTGACTTCTAATATTAGACCCTGTTAGGTGTTGGTGGTGGTGAGTTGAGGATGGAGTCTTTTTATCTGACCACATCTAAGAGTTGACACTCTCCTTATTTCCTCTCAGAAGATGGAGTGATCTCCTCTCCCCAGGCAGTGGGGCTTGCTTCTGAGCAACTTACCCAAGTCTCTTGTGGCCTGAACATTTCAGTGTGTCAGTGTCTGAGCATCCCCCTCTCTATAACTGCCTGCTACAGCTGTGTGGCATGCTGGGGTTGTAGGAGGTCAACCCCATGCTCTCCATGGGTGATAATTCTTTGTTTCCAGGCCCCCTGGGGTAGTTTAGTCTCATATGATATGTTCCTTCTCAAGATGGCACTGGGTTGTGGCCCTCTGAGACATAGAGCATAGAAAAGAGAGCCACTTTTCCAATGTTAAACACCCCCCCAAGTAAGGAAGAGCCACTGTCTCATCAAATTCCTGAAAGAGTTCAAGGGCTTCAAGGACTGTGAGTTTGTCCTATGTGACTGCCAATCTAAGGGCCAGGGCTATCTGGTTTACCTCTTTGGATGAGGGTTCTGTTTCCCCCTCTCCCACAGAAAGCCATAGCTGGAGATGTGTCCTGCTCAGTCCCTCTTGCTGTTCAGCCCTGTTCTACAAACGGGGACCATTTCACAATCTCCTCTCCAGTTTCTATGCTTCTGCAGACTTTGTTTCTTTGGAAAAGGATCCATTCCTTCCTATTCTAACTCCTTTATTTTATCATATCACATGGAGACTGCCTTTAATCCACCATCTTAAACTGGTAGTCTGCCCTCTCTTTTCCATAATAACTTGACAAATGCAGTGTTTCAAAAATATTTATGAATGAATGATCCTTTATTCTGTCATAGCTCTCTGCTCATTTACATTTGCCTGGAATGCTCAATAGAATATAAACCCTTAAGGACAAGGGATAGATTGAAAAAGGCCAAGTCCTAGTAATAAATCTACATATTAACTGAAACATCAGGGGTTACACTCTGTTGTAGGTAATGGAGGAAAATACAACCTGGTAGGCAAAGCTGGGCATCTTAAAGATGAACCACAAGTAGCGGGTACTAGTCTAGAGAATCAGTTCATATCAGTGACCCAATCCAAAAGTAATTTCTGTCTCCTGTTTGCTTTTTCTTTTACTAATTCACTTGTTCATTCATAAATTTGTTCAATTTCTCCCCTATTGAACAAATTTCACTGAGAACATGAGAAACTTTCAGATGAGTACTTTGGAAATTGAGATAAATGAGACATAGTTCCTTCTTCAGATTATTTATATGGAAAATCCAAGAAAGGGTGTTATTTGGATAACCTCTAAAGTTGACTGACTGTTGGCCTGTTAGCAGTCAGCAGGATGCAGACATGGGGATGGAATTTAGAGAGTATCTACAGTGTGACAGAAGTGGCAGTAGCACTGAAAGAATCAAGACAGGGGCCAATCCTAGGGAAATGAAGATATTAGGCAGGCTACCAAGCACAGGGAATAAGACATTAATCAGAGCCCAGATACAAAGTAAGGACTGGCTCTAAGAATGAGACAGTTGGCTCATTATCAAAATGGGAAGGAAAGGTCAGGGCTAGCCTGGCAATAAGGGGAATTGAGGATGAGTAGGAGAATATTCATGTGGATCTACTAAAAGCCTCTGGCAGGTAGACACCCTAGAGTCAAAATGAACTGCCAGTGCTGCTGATAGAAAAGAAGAGAAGGAGGGGACCCCCACAAAAAAGAGGGAATGCAATGTGTTAACAATTATGGTGGTTTCTTGTGGATGGCTGACGGGTTGGTAATCTACCACTCAGGCAGATATAACAGATGAGGTAGCTACAAAGTGCCTTATTTCCTTGGAACATAGTACTTTGTAAGATCAGAGGTGCATCATCAACTCAATAAAGAGAATTCAAATATCACGCATTCAGTTAGTCATAGCATTTACAGAGTTAACACAAGCTTACAGCATTTAACACCATAAATGTCCTGGAAAACTGTAAATTTCTCTTTTGAAAATCAAATCATTCTAAATCCACTATAGGGATTTGCCATTTAAGTAAACCATGAAGTTAAACCTTTTGTAAAGTTGAGAATATCTTGTGGTAATTGATTAATTTCCCTCCTGATTATGCTTGTATATTTGTGAATTAGATCCCTTAAAGTGAGAATCTTTCAGGATAAGGGACATCATTGGGCTGAGCCACCACTCATGAGAGTTTCCTACGCCCCACACTGCCAGACTCAGGAAGTGACATTTAAAGAGTAGTGATTCAAGGTCACTTCCATTGTTTCACAGTGGAAAAAAAAGTGGCACAACACTGTTGACAAACTTACAGATGTTCCAAAGCAAAACAAAGTGTTTTAAACAAAGAACCACACTGGGCAACAGCAAGAATGAAACCAGTGAATGTAAGGATTGGAGACCTCATCAGAGTAGCAGCAGCAGTATCTGTTCAGAACCTGAGGCTGCTCATTGCCTTACAGCTAGATGCAATTAATACTTGTAAGTATATTTACAACGTATGGACTAAAACTCATGGCCAAATTAAGCTATAGTGTCAACATTTGTAGCTCTCTGGTACCTATTTTCTGAATTACCCCCTCATTCCCTTCTCTCCAAATGAGAAAAACAACTGTCCTCATTTCAGAGATAGGTAGAGTAATGAGTATTAAAAGGAGAGACAGGGAATCCCTATGGATTAGCAGGCCAGTCTGGAATAACTTTTAGAATTTAATATGGGTTGAATAGTAAGGCTAATATATTAAGACAATTCCTTCCCACCTGTTCTCATCCTCTCTGTAGAAATTAATTAGGATATACCAGCTTTCAGGAAAATAACCCTTTAAAAGATTCCTCCATTCTAGAAACAAACAACAAGAATTTGGAATGAGACACCCAGTATGTAGAAAAAGGTAATTTCAAACAATCTGAAAGAGGAAAAATAGTCAAATTTAAGGAATAGAAACAGTTAAAGCAGTTGTCTCACTGAATTCTTCATCCCTCATTGAAAAAAATTTAGTCTGAAGAAGTGAGAACAAGTTAAGCAACAGTTAAGAAAGCAAACGGATTCCTATAGTCAAATGCACAATGACCCCATTCATCAGCCAAGAATAGAATATATTGCAGGTTCTCTCTGGACTCTTCTCCAGGACGAGGTCAACCATAGTCACTACCTTTGATCTTTAATCAGTCGTCTTTTAGCACACCTTTCTCCAGATGCCCAATGCCTAACCACCCCAGTATACCCAGGGCAGCAGCATTTAGCAGGATTAAAACTGTGTAGTGGGGCTAATCTCCTTGTCCCCAACACACTTTCTAATGCCAGTGCCTTAGTAATCAGTATCCAGCTAATATGTTGTTAGGTGCCATCGAGTCAGTATCTGACTCATAGCGACCCTGCGTACAACAGGTGAAACACTATTGTCAGTGCTTCTCTGCTGTTCTTAGGGTTTTCAATGGCTGATTGATTTTTGGGAGTGGGTTGCCAGGTCTGTCTCCCAAGCCTACAGCACCTGGTGTTCCAGGCAGTCTCCCATCCAAGTACTAACCAGGCCCAACCCTGCTTAGCTTCAGAAATCTGACAGGATTGGATGCCACAGGGCTACGGCTGCAGACCCAGCTAATATATCTCCTAGTGAATTCTTCTGCTGTAGCTCAAAGTAGTATTACTAATAGGGAAATGTCAATGAGGCCAACTATCTCAGAATTGGGTTCCTAAAATGCAGTTTAAATAGTGAAAACCAATAACTAGATAACTGAGAACACCTCCCATATTTTAATGTTAGGTTACCGACTAGAGGGGCTTCCAAAAACTTCAGCAAAGAAAGACAAAGAAAGCACCTTTGCTGAGAAGAAGTAATGAGACATTTGTAACAATAGCTTCTGTTTGGCCCAGGTTTTAATATCTTAGATACTGGACTTGTGGGAAAGAATTTTTATATTCACCCTTAACATCCTAAAACAGACTGGATTTAACCCCTTGACTACAAATTTCAAATAAAAATACATGATGATAACTATTTTATTTCCAGAAACTCTTCATTACAATGAACAAAACAAGAACATGATTAGTAAAATAATTTGAATGCACAATATGAATAAAATCATCATGTAATTAGTGATAAGCATCATTTGAATGCAAAAAAACCTCTCATAAGACAAAATGTATAATAGGCTAAATAAGAAAAATTGGCAATGTAATCACAATACCAAAAATTTCAGTTGAAAATACAAAAACAATGACAGCTAGGAAAAGCAATGTTAGCTACAATAATAATATATTTTACGTGTGATAATGTGTAAAACAATTCTTATGCAATGACACATTGTACATTGTACAGATTGTTTTTGTTGTTTCAGTTTTACTCTGAATGTCTAGTGCACATTGCTGTTAGGTGCCGTCGAGTCGGTATCCAACTCATAGTGACTCTCATAGGGTTTTCAATAGCTGGCTGTTTTGAGATTGCCTTGGGAGTGGTTTGCCAGGTCCTTCTCCCATTTTTGCGGTGCTGGGAATTGAACTTGGGACCTCAGAGACTGCAGCGCAGCGCTCTACCAACTGAGCTAAATCCCAGCCCACTATCTAGTGCATATTCTTCCTATATTTCCTTCGACAGATAGATGATCACCATTGATCATGAGTTTTGCAGTGTTTGAGGGCCTGTCTCTGCTTCTCTGGAATTTTACTTTACTCTTCTGTTTACCTGTGGCAATCATTTTCTCTGCCAGTGGAATGACAAATCGAAGCAATTATATCTTATTTCTTGATGTTTCTTTGTATAGGATCCATGCATTTACAATAGCTACTATCAATACTTTGTAAAACACCTTTTTCTACCACTTTCTTGACTTTCTGTCAAATTGATACACACTCATTTTCTGACATACGTGTCCGGATGGTAGTCAAAAGGTTAAGAAGAATTTGAAAAGAGTAAATAAATAAATAAATAAGCAAAATTCTCTGTAGGCCTTCCTAGTCACCACTATCCCCATTCTTTTGCCACTATGAACTGAAGACCCCTATCAAATACAAAATACATGAGAAAAGGATAGAATTATGACACTTGTAGGCATTTTTAGAAAGGATTTCAGATCTCAAATTAGGGTGTTCTGGGGAGTTATCCCTGAGGGAAAAAACCCAGGGCACCTGAACATCATCATAGGCATGGAGAAAGGGTCTTGCTCGCTTCCTAGATAGAGAGCCCTGTGGTCCCTGGGGTTTTGAACAAGGAAAGGGGTGTGTGTGTGTGTGTGTGTGTGTGTGTGTGTGTGTGTGTGTGTGTGTTGTGGGAAGGGTGGACAAAAGGGTTAGATAGGAAGGAAGAAACGGACATATCAAGCAAAAGGTTACTAGAATCCCTGTCTTCTTGGGTCTAGTCTAGGTTTGCCAGTAGAAGAAAGGGAGGCTTAAAATTTTCCCAAAGCCTCCTCTGTAGGCCTGAGGGATCCCTCTTCTAGACTATCACTAAAAGTGCTATTTTGGTCAAGTCATCTGCTGCCTGTTTATAGGAGAAGATGGTAATAAATCTCCAAACCAAATGAAAGAGGATTTGTGCTATTTTTTAAAGCAAGATTCTGCCACGTCATGTGTCAGCTGAAGAGGATGACAGCCTCCAACATGAGATTAGCAGAATCCAGCTGAGCCAGGTATCTCACAAAACTTCAGCACATCACTGCAGCCACCCCAACTACCAGCCCCCAAACAAAGCATTTTCTAATTATGGAGAGAAAGTGAGGGAGGCAGTACTTAATTTCCATAAACTCAGACAAAAATACTTTGAACAAATCAAGCTCATCTCAGCTACATTCCCAGGATGATGGCCTAATTGGCTTTTTGATGATTTGCTCCTTAATAATGGTAAGTTCTTTTAAAGCAAGATCTATTATTTATGCGAGGCAGTGCCTGTGTTTACAAAATTGTCTCAATTCCATGAGGAAAAATGAGACTACTCAATAACTACCCAAAATTGACATTACCTTCATGTTCTGTCACTATAAGTCCCCATACTCTGAAAGATATCCTAAAATCTCAGCAAAGCATTTGGCTTAAGACATGAAAAACATTTTTCTCTTCCTCTTTCCTTATGTCTTCCCTCCCTTTTATGCCCCTTCTTTTTCTTATGGCTTCCTCTTTTCTCTTCCTCCCTCTTTCCTTCTTGTTTTCTATCATTCTCACTGACTTGGAGGAAGCTCAGACCTAGCCTGACAGTCTGACCTTGGACACTTAGCTCTTTTTAGAGGTCCAGGCCTCAACTTTGTGACACCGAATCTGACATGACTAAAAGTTAATTGGGAAAACAGAAAGGGCAAACTTTCCTAAGGGGAAAATGGGATAACACTCATGAATTAAGAAACCTAAAAGATTTACATGTTCCTATTAGCTGCAACCCCACATGTCAGTCAGCTTGTCATGCTATGGGGGCTCGCATGTTGCTATGATGCTGAAAGTTAAGCCACTAGTATCTCAGATACCAGCAGGGCCACCCATGGCAGACATGTTTCAGCTGAGCTTCCAGACTAAGATAGACTAGGGAGGACAGGCAGCCCACTCCCAAAACAATTAGCCATGAATAGCAGACAAGCACTATCAAATGCAGTGCTGGAAAATGAGCCCCCCGGGCTGGAAGGCACTCAAGAAATGACTGGAGAAGAGTTGCCTCCTCAAGTAGAGTCGACCTTAATGACAGGAATGAAGTAAAGTCTCTAGGACCTCCTTATGCTGATGTGGCACAACTCAAAATGAGAAGAAATGCAGTGGCTGCCACAAAGGGCTCAAACATTAAAAGATCATGTGCATGGCACAGTGCTGGGTACTGTTTTTTTCTGTCATACATAGGGTCACTCTAAGTCAGATTCAACTCAATGGCACCTAACAACAACAAAAGTTGGCTAGCAAAGGACTAGTTCTGTAATGAAAGTTTGTTTGAAGACATCAATGTATAGCATCCATGGCTAACTAGAAGATAATCAAACAAACTCTTACAAATTTTGAGGCTAGCAAGGTAGTGAAGGAGACTACTGAGAAATTGGAAAAATTTTTGAGTAAATATGTGAAGGCTCTTTCTTCCACCAAAGACTTTCAAAGTTTGGGTAAGAAATGGGGGGGTCACAAATTTTAAACCAAGAGAAGTGTATACACTTTTGATTTTGGGTAAAGCCTCAGTCTATCAGTCAGGGCCTAATCAGAAACTCAGAAGCCATTTAGATACAGTTCTCGAAACAGAAGATATTTAAGACAAGCAATGTGTTACACTGTCAATGGAGGAGCTGAGAAAACAAATAGAGGAAAGAGAGGTAACCTAGGAATTAGCCACAGCAGAAGGCCATTACCATCCCCTAGGAACAGAGAGTCAGTGAGAAGGTAGTGTCAGAACCCATAAGGCACGGTCACCCAGAAGAAACTAGAACCACAGTGGATCTGTCTGGTGGGAGCTAGAGCCACAGGGGAAAAGCAGCCACCACTGAAGATGCTTCCTTGGGCTTGCGGGTAGAGGTGTCAGGAAGAAATACCAGGCCTCTTTCCTCCTCTTGCCCTCCAGTCTCCTTCCTGTATCTCTCTTTGGCTGAGCACAGCCAGAAGTCAGTTACCTCTAAAAAGCCTAAGAAATGTAGCCTACAGGGGTTTGCATTCTTGTGCTCCAAAGCAAGGTAGGGGAAAAGGAAGGAATGGATCTAATGGCAAACAGGCCTAGATTGGCACCTGCTCTTTTTCCTTTTCTAGCAAGTAGAATCATAGTCCCCAACTCTCCAAATCATCAAGACAATTACAGAGTATATGTGAAGTGACCAACACTATGCCTGGACTAAAGCAGCTTTCAGTATATGTTAATTTTCTGTCTTAGTTCCAAAGGCTCAAAAAATTCATTTTTTTTCTAAATGCCTGCCTCTACCTAGAACTAAAACTGCTTGCATATTAAGAAACCTTTGCTTCTGAAACACAATTGCTTATATTTCCTTCTGTGCTAAAATTTTACCATTCTCCTTGAAAAAAACTGATTTCCTTCAAAATGTTTATTTCACACTTTCAATTTGTGCCCCATCTTACCAAATAATTTATATTCGTGCCTGATTTTCATGTTTGATATGTTCCTATAAATTGATTTAAGTTTGTAATCAGCAATAGCCTGGAACTAAATGAGTTAATTAATTCTCCTAGTGAATACTAAAAGGGGGCTTTTGTGAAGGAAGAACATCCCTCAACAAAGGCTAACTGAAGATAAATATCCCCACTGTCAAACACCAGCTGGGTCCAAAGCCTTCTGTTTATGTTAGAGAGACCTCTGTCTTATAAATGTGTCCTTCAGCCCCATAGTCCATGCATGAATATTGCAGCAAAGAAATTTCAAAAAACCTTTGCTAGCATTTTCAGAAAATAAAAATGCAAAGATTGAGACAGAGGGAATATTTAGGCCTCATGCATTATTTGTAATTTGAGATGTTGATCATGGAAGGGAATTTGTGTTTCAATCACCTATGCTGTCACTTAGAAAATTTAGTCCTAGGGGACTCAAAAACTCTGAGACTTTGAGCTGACATTGACATTTAAGCTAGACATAGAGAAATGGTGACTGCAGAAATGGTTTGTGAGGAAATGTGATTTGCAGCAACAGAGAACCTATTAAAATTATTTGCTGTTCCCTTCTGTACATCTCCCCTCATCCACTGTCTCTCTAGCTAAAGGATGAATTCCTAGTGTTAGGGAAGTTGCACTAGGAAACAAAAATCACAAATGATTAAAGCCTTTTTTTATAAAAGCTCAAGATGTCTCATAAATAGTAGTATTATTAATAATAGCAAAAGTTGGAAAAATAAGGTTTCTATTATGACTCAGATTAAAAAAGAAAAAGAGAGCTCTCGTAGAATATGAGCTTTGAATTAAAGATTAGGGTTTTTAAATTTTAGCATTTAGTAAATAACTAGGTGAATAATTTGGGCCAGTCACATCATTCCTCTTATTTTTGGGAACTACCTATAAATTATGGTATTAGCCAATGATCTCTAAAATTTCTAACAATGCTAAGATTCTATGGCCAATAAATTTAAGCTTTAGTTTATGTTTCTAATACATGATAAGGAAGTCATCATGAAGGCAAAATAAGGAGTGGGTAAAGGGGAAGGGAAAAGCTGTTTGTATTCCTGCTGAGCTAAAATAAATAATGATCTTGTGTCAACAAAAGACTAAAATCAGCAGACAAAGTATGCAATGTCAAAAAGGACATACAAGGAAGATTAGTCCTTGGGTCCTTGAGTATATATAGTCATTATCCTTGGGTCCTTGAGTATATATAGTCATTATCCATATAGAATACCCAATTTCCAACCACCTAGTGCTACATGCACCAAAATTAACTTTGGAAAGATGGTAAAATTAAAAAATAAGGTAAAATAAAATAAAGTAATGAATCTAAGTACTACAACTACTTAATATACTACCATGTTAGAACCTTGTCATCACTGAACACTAAGATATAACTAATTGATCCTGTCAGGAGAGCAAATTTTGATGGACAAATAGAGAATGATAGTAACCATTAGCTTGGAGATTTACTAGGTAAGATTTCAAACTACACTAGTAGATATTAAGTTACCTGCTGAGGTTATTCCAGTTACTCATGCAAAAATCCATTGTTGAAATTATCCTGACCCACCAGTATATCAGTTAGATAGATCAGATGGATCACGTTGACATCCTTGCTGTGGATTGTGCTTTCTTTCTTTTAACCATCCTTTAGAACTCCCCTACCCTTTGTTCCATTGCCTCAGGCCCATGTATGAACACCAGGTAAACATTTTAGTGGCTTGAGTGGGTTAGGAAGGTGTAATAATAACATGTAAATATATTAAGATTTATTGCCTTTGCTGTTAAAAATGTCATCTCAGGAATAAAGCACTTACCTCACAGAGGCTTGTGCTATATTAGATAAAGCATCACATACACTACCAGGCACTGAAAAAGTATCCATAGCCTGTTCTTCCTATCTCTCCCTTCCTTATCCCCATTTTGACAAAGAAATTTACTTCTAGCTCCCAATAGTCTTTCTGTTTTGAGTCCACTCAGGTAATTGACCAATGATTCTGATGAAAAATGTAAAGTCCAAATATGTTAGCACCAAAATTTCTACGAGAGTCTATTAACCAAAACTACAACATGGTTCTGCAATACAATTCTGGCTGGCTTCTAATGCCAAATACAGAGTAAGTGGAAATTTAATGTTCCCTGATTTGTGAGATACTTTTCCAGAGGCATTTAATGAAACTAATCAACATCTGAGAATGATCTTGGTATTGGACAGTAAAGGAATGTTCTGAGCTTAGAGTAAGGCCACTTCAGGACAAAAATCATTCTTATGTTAGTACACAGGAAATATTTGGGCTGTCTTCCTGAGAGTAACTATAGCCTACCTCTCCAACTTCTTTCTAGATTTTGCACAAGGGCCTTCACCCTGTCAGATAGCTACTACAGATATTTTCTAATGAACTCACCAAAATTCATGGACACTAACACATCTATGGGTCAAGGAATGGGAAAAGCCAGACATTATCTTAAAAATACTTTTGTCTGTCAAGTCATTATAAGGACAGCTAGTTTGTTCATTCAGGGTTTAATTCACAGAAGACAAATTGTAATCTTCTCACAGGAGCTAGGTAACTGGTTATGGCCATCACCTTTATTACTCAAAATAGCTAGAGCTATCAATGTGCCCTCATGGCACCATAAGAGAGGCCCATCCCATTGGGCAGCATAAGGAAAATGAACAAGATTTTTTGATGGAGTTTATTAAAGACACACAAAGAATCATCCCAGAGCATAATGTTGACCTTCTGATCTTTAGAACATGAATTTGCAGATAAATCTTGGTGGCTTGATAAAATTCATGTGACATCAGGCCTCTTCTGAGGGACGTAGTTGTTAAGACATAGGTGGTTGGTGCCAAATAAAGCCCTAACAGGAACTCTTTTGGAAATACTGAAGACCAAAATATGAGGCTGGTCTGATCTTGTCCTACCAATTTGAATGCTATGGATAAGACTACTGTTAAGTAGTAAATTCTGTATTTGTACATCTACCAGGCTTTAAGGCATTCAAATATAGCCAACCGGGCTTCAAGCCCATGATAAAGTAGGTTCAGTTTCTGGTGTGGGTTCAATATGTTAAAATTCAGAGGGTTCTCATTCAGTTTGGTTTAAAATTATAATCCTATGTGTAGATAATTGGGAAAATGAAAAAAAATTAACTAGCTAATACAAAAATACACATTAAAAGCTGAACTTCAGCATAATTTTCTCTGAGTTCAGGCTCATGTTCACATTCATGTTCAGAAACTTTTTTTAAAGCCTGAATCCAAATGGGTTCAAGGTTCAGTTTCAGCTTGAAGCCCTGCTATCTACATATAGTATTTAAACCTGAACCCCCAAAAAACCCAAACCATCTAAATTTTAACATATTAAACTAACACCTGAACTTGAACCTAATTTTTTGTGGGTTTCAAGCCCTAATATTCAATGACTCAAGCAAATGTAAGTCCACAAGCCAGGGGTCCTTGCAAAGGTTCTTTAATGCATAAATAAATATTTTAAATTAATTGCTAAGAGCCAGCTGCATAGAAATGCCACTAAGTGCTATAGATATTTTCCAGTCCTGAAGCAGTGAAAAAGGGCTTTATGGGAACAGTTGTACTTGTATTATAAGAGAAGGGCAGGACTCAGAAAAGGAAAGAGAAGGGGTGATGATTTTATGGTTGTATTAGATAGCCCCTTTAAATTCAAGGAATGAAAACATAGTGAGCTCGTTTCAGTGACAAAAGAGGTAACCTTATGGTGTAAAGATACTGGAAGAAGTTGTTGTCATTGTTAGGTGCCATCAAGTCATGTCCAACTCATAACAACCCCCACAGGGTTTTCAATGGCCGATTGTTTCAAGATTGCCTCAGGAGTGGACTGCCATGTCCTTCTCCCATTTTTGCAGTGGTGGGAATTGCACCCAGAACCTCAGAGACTGCAGAACAGCACTATACCAACTGAGCTAAATGCCAGCCCACTGGAAGAAGTAGAAAAGGTAAAAAATAAATTTAAAAAACAGTCTCAGCAGCTTCACAGCCAAACATTGTATTGCTGTTGTTAGGTGCTATCAAGTCATGTCCAACTCATAGTGACCCTCATAAAGTTTTCAATGGCTAATTTTGGGAGGATTGTTTTTTGGGAGTGGACTGCCATATCCTTCTCTCATTGGGGATCGAATTCGGATCCTTATAAAGTGCAGAGCAGCATTCTATGAACTGAGCTAAACCCCAGCCCAAACATTGTATAGACTTTGAATATCGTTTAAGATGTGCAGTTTTAGTAATTGAATATTATCTCTAAGAATCCAACATGTATTCAGACAAGTAGACACCTGTTACTTTCAACCCTAATCATTATTTCACATCTTAAACTGTTTTTGCCTTGTTTCTGTTGTTCTCTCTCTACCTGCATCTTTATATATTGCTTGTTGTTAGGTGCTGTCAAGTCAGTATCTGACTCATAGTAACCCTCACAGGGTTTTCAATGGCTGACTGTTTCGGGATTGCCTTGGGAGTGGATTGCCAGGTCCTTCTCCCATTTTTGCAGTGCTGGGAATTGAACTTGGGACCTCAGAGACTGCAGCGCAGCGCTCTACCAACTGAGCTAAATCCCAGCCCTTATATATTGCTACTCTCCTAAAAATGGTGTGAAAGTCTCTCTCTAAATTCTCTGTCTGCCCTATGGCTTCTACTTACTTTTGGCTCCTGATTATTAAAACATTCCTGATTGTCTCTAGGTTCTTGCACACTCTGGCACCTACTGACATGTTCAGTGTGTGTTTTATACATGTATCATGATAGAGAGGATCTAAATGGGATAGCCTGTCACATTAAGGTTAGAGTATCCCTTTTAGGATATCCCTTTTAGGAGAGAATTTATGCTGCCCCCCCCACACACACACACACAGAGTACAGACCTGCCTGGATGATTGAGTTTGGGTAAGGCCTAATTAATTATGGATGGGATGGTAAGTCATTTAGTACTAACCATGGTTCTCAGAGGGGCCAAGAGCAACACTTCAAAGCAGGATGTAGCATATCTGGCCCCCATATTTCCTGGCCTGTCCACTAAGCTAGAGGAAAAGCATCGTTGTTTTTGTTAGGTGCCATCAAGTCATGTCTGACTCATAGTAACCCTCATAGGGTTTTTAATGGCTGATTGTTTGGGGATTGCCACATCCTTCTCCCACTTTTGCAGTGCTGGGAATCGAAACTAGGACATCAGAGACTGCAGAGCATTGCTCTACCAAATGAGCTAAATCCCAGTCCCAAGGGAAAGCTTTAGCAAAGATAAAAAGGTGATGATTCATATACTTGGGATAAAAGGTGAATTGGTCAGAGTTCTCCAGATAGATAGAACTAATAGAGTATATATAGAAAAAGAGAAATGAGAGGGGATTTATAAGGAAAGTTAGTTCACGCAATTATGGAGCTTGAGAAGTCCCAGGATAAATTGTCTAGAAACTGAAGAACGAGAAAAGTTGATGGTGTGGCTCCATCCAAATGCAAAAGCCTCAGAACCAGGGAAGCCGATTTTGCAACTCTCAGTTTAAAGAGGCAGAAAAGAGCCTGAAGGGCTGCTGGCATGAGACCCAGAATCCAAAAACCGGAGAACTTAAAGTTCTGACATTCATGGGCAGGAGAAGAGGGGCATCTCAGCACCAGGAGAGAGGTGGAGGGAGGGGGAAGATAAAGAGTGTCTAAATCTGCCTTATCTCTCCCTTTTTGTTCCACCCAGACCTCCAGCTGATTGGATGGTGCCTACCCACATTGAGGGGAGATCTTTCTCACTCCAGCTACCAATTCACATGCCATTTCCTTTGGAAATGCTCTCAAAAACACACAGAGAAATAATGATTTAATAAATAGCTAGATATTTCTTAACCAAGTCAAATTGACATCTAAAATTAACTATCAAGAATAAGTTGATTAGTGTGTTAGTTTGCTAGGGCCACCATAACAAAATACAACAGCCTAGGATGCTTAAATCATAGAAAATTTTCTCACAGTTCTAGAAGCTACAATCCAAGATCAAGGTGTCGGTAGGTTTGATTTCTCCTGAGACCTCTTTCTTTAGCTCAGATAGCCAACTTTTCACTGGCTTTCCTTTGCCTGTATAGATGCCAAGTGTTGCTCTCCATGTCCAGATTTCCTCTTTTTGTAAGGCCTTGAAACAATGAGCCATTGAAAAAACTATGAGGGTCGCTATGAGTCAGACCGGACTCAATGGCACCTAAAAACAACTGTGTGTGTGTGTGTGTGTGTGTGTGTGTGTGTGTGTGTGTGTGTGTGTGTACGTGTGTGTATAATCATCTCCAAAAACTAAGGCACAGAAAGGTTAAGTAATTTGCCCCAAGGGGACACAGATTATGAGTGGCATAGCTAGGATCTGAACACAAACAATCTGGCTCAGAAATTAATCTGACACATAGCATAAAGGAGAAAGCACAGGAAAAGGACTCTAGACATTAGGAGACCAAATTGAAAGAAATTGTAGAAGTCATTATCCAATGTGATGAGGACTGAATCAAGAGGATAGAGATGGGAAAGAAAGGAAGGGAACAATTTGAGAGATGGTGGTGAAGGATCTCTTCCTCTCACTGTTAGGAGAAGTGCATTTGCAGGGGAAGAGAAAGACAGTGTCACCTGGCTGTAAATTCTTTCTATAAGTGACTGGGTCCCCTACTTATTCATCCATGACTAAAACAGAAGGAAAAAATGATAAGAGTCCTGCAGGTGTGTTTCTTTACTGCAACAGCTTAAACCCACGACTCGGTCTTTCCAATCAAAAGGTAATAATTTTCTAATCTCAAAGGAAAGAGGCACTTGCCCCCACCAAACAAGAGTCTAACTACCATCTATTCTATTTCCTGGTGATTTATACACAATGGTTTCCTTAGCAACGAGGAACCAACAATGTGACTGTTTGGAGTTAAAATGAAATCTCAAATTTCAGAAATTATAATCTAAAAGGATGCAGTATCTTTTTATGGACAATTTTAATGTACAACATAATGGGTCTCATGACATTTCTATACATGCATTTCATTATACATTGCTCATTTTCACTTCCCCCATTACCCAATCATGATCCCTCTCCCTTGGATGCAGTATCTTGTGAAGAATCACATATTTTGCCTAGTTTTAAAAAAAAAGAAAATTGAATATCTGTTTTCAGGTATATTCTAAGTAATTTTTGTGAGTATTGACAATATTTAGCCTAACAAAAGGAGCCACATTTCACAAAATTATGGAGAATATTTAATTAAAAAAATGTTTAGAAACTAAATTGTTGACTGACAATCTACATTTGTTGCAGAAAATGTACCCGTATTTTTCCCACATCATATTCGTTCCTTTGAACATGGAATTGAAATGTGAAGAAACCAAGTGTTTGATAAGTGCTTTGTATCTACGTACGTCAGCATACATGTTCTCTGCTTAGTCTAAGGATATCTTTTACACCATATAATCTCATCATTTTTGGCTCCAGCTTGCAGACTTGATAATTGCTAAGGAACACATTTCACTTTGGTGGGAAACTACTGGAGGACAATATATTGATTGGCATTCAAGGATGGATGCAGAAATATCTGGTAGCAGTTAGGGTATTTGGAACTCTGGAGACCTAATGGCTCAAGTAGTCAGTGCTGCAAGGAAAAGTCATGTTGACCTGTAGCACAGACTGCAAGGATATCCCAGCAGCACTCAATCTATCCACTCTGCCAAATCTTGGTGCTACTCTGATCCTACCTTTAGAAAGAATGGATGGAGAGCAAACAGCATTCTGTTTTCTAAGACTTCTGAGAATCTGGGAGTTATCCTTGAGAAAGGTAATGGCAAATAATCTAGTTTCTAAACTGCTTTCAAGTAAATCTCCATACACGCAGCTAACACTTCCCTTTCAGCCACAGCTGGTATGTTAATAAATGTGGCAAACAAAAAAATCTTACACATAATTTTGTGAAATGGATGCCCTTTAATTATACTAGAAGGTTCTTTATATATTTAATTTTTTGAATTAGTGATAATATTCAGAAAACTGTCTGTAGGATACACTTTATCAAATATACCAATGCTTAGGTGCTGGGAATCAATATTTACCTGGATTTAGGGGGAGGCCTATAGACCAATTGTGTTTTCTATGACTGTATATCTTCTTTATTTTCTTTATAAGAAAGGTATTATCAGGAAAATTCATTGCAGACACTATTACTTTGATGAGAAAAACTTGGCTTTTCCTTCCCCAGGCCAAATTCAATAGGAATAATTGCCATCATCCTTATTCTATGTGAAGCCCCTGAAGCAAGAGCATCTATCCAAAAGCACCAAAGTGGCCCCTCTTAACTTTGCTCTGCCCAATACTCTGGGCCCCCACATGAAATTGTAACTAGTCCTTCAGCACTTAATTATGCTCTCTCAGTCCTTCTCAGTGCTTGTTTTCTCTTACAAGTGAAATCATTGCTAGCAATAAATTTTAAAGTGCTACTATGCATGTAAGAAGCAATGTTTTGCCCAAATGAAATCTGGCTCTTTGGAGTTAGATAGTTCTGGATTTTGGCCACTTTATTCACTGCATGGACTTAGGAAATTTAATTTCTCTCAGTTCTTCAACTGTAAAATGGGGAAAATTATATATTCCCTCATATGTTATTGTAAGTATTAAATGAACAATGCATATAAAGAGGTTATCACAGTGGTAAGTACTCAATCTAATATTGTTGTTGTTGCTGTTAGGTGCCGTCGAGTCGGTATCTGACTCATAGCGATCCACATAGGGTTTTCAATGGCTGACTGTCTCAGGATTGCCTTGGGAGTGGATTGCCAGGCCCTTTTCCCATCAATCTAATATTAGGAATTCAAATATTATAAGGAGCACAGATTTCCTTGTCACAGGCCCAGACATGTTATTTTTAAGAAATAGGAAGAAAAAAAGGATGCTCCTCTAAGCCCCATTCTCTCTAGAAAATTTAAGCCAGTTACATAGAGGCAAGTTCAGGAACTTTTTAATTAGTCCATGTTGAGTACTCAGTCTAATCATGACTGTTTGCCTTTGTTTCACAACTTCCCCCAGGATCAATGACTAGCTCTGGGTATGATTGCAGGGAGGAAGTGTCAGTGAAAGGAAATGACATTGTGTTGACCTTGCTTTGTCACTCTTCCCAGATGTAACTCACTCATCTGATCCTTGGCACGTACATTATACAATGTTCCTCTGAATAGTACATCAGTCAAAGTTTGCTGTTTGACAAACCACATCCAAACTTAGTAGCTTAATATAACAACCATTTATTTAGCTCACAACTCTGTTGGTAAGCAATTTGGGCTGAACTCAGCTGGACTCATTTATGCATGCGTCTACAGTCAGCTGGCAGTCAAGGACTTCACTCACATGTCTAGAAATTGGCTAGCTGACAGCTGAGTTGAGAGAGTAACTAAAGCACATGTATTTCATAATCCAACAGGCTGAACACAGATTGATCAAGAGTCTAAGGGCAGCAAGGGAAGGCAAATCCCAATATATAAGTGCTCCTAGTTTCAATGTGAAGAGTGCAACCACAGTACAGAAATAAGACAGGAATAAATTAGAAGCCATTACCTCATCAACCCAAAACAAATGGACATTTTTTCTTTTCCAGATATTTGGTGGCAACTCAGTTCTCCTATTCTCATTAGCCAGTGAGAGATATTAGAAATCCTAAACTATAGCAAAGACTCTCCAAACCATATGCATAAATCTCTTCTCCAGACAAAAGGCATCTTAGAGAAACATCGGCTCGCTTTTTGTTTCTCTCGTATGACTTCTTCACCCAATTCAGAGGACCACAGATCATTTTCATATGATCTCCTATGTCCCTGGAGGGTTCATAAAAGTTAAGGGTAGGGGCATGGCAGGTGATACCCTTTTCTTACCTAGACTTACCACATAGTACAACTCTACCATAAGACTACTACATTGCATGAGAGGAAGTGGATTGCTCAACCAGGATTCCCAGACCTAAAGCCTTCCTTTTTTGATTGCCTCAACCTTTGAGGGGATATTTCTATCATGGTCTATCACCCCTGAGATTTAGCTCAATAGGAAAGGTGGATAGAATACAAGGAACCCCAAATTTACATCTAATGTTCTTCCCACTTTTCCAAAATCCTATACTCTTATTCTCTGTTGAAATGCTGTGTGAGTGCACATGCGCATGTGTATTTCTGAGTGTTTTGTGTATATGATGGGGTAGAGATAGTATGTAAAGGCAGGAAAGAAAACAGTTTGGACTTACCTTGTATTCTTCCTTTCTCTTGTTAAGTGCCATCAAGTCAGGTCCAACTCATAGTGATTCTATGTACAACAGAATGAAACCAAACCCAATTTTGTGCCCACAAACTTATGTTTAAGCCCATTGTTATAGACACGGTGTCAATCCATCTAGTTAAGAATTTTTCTTTTATTCATTGATCTGTCTATCCCCCAAACATGATGTCCTTCTCCAGGGATTGGGCCCTCCTAACATGTCCAAAATACATAAGACACATTCTAGCCATCCATGCTTCAAAGGAGCAGTCTGGCTGCACTTCTTCTAGGACAGATATGCTGGTTCTTTTGGCAGTCCATGGTATAATCACCATTCATCTCCAGCACCATAAATCAATAGCATCAATTCTTTTCCTGTCTCACTCATTCAATGTCAAGCTTTCACAACTATATGATGCAACAGAAAATACAATAGCATGAGTCAGGTGCATCTTCATCTTCAATGTGACATCTTTACTTTTCAGCACTTTAAAGAGGCCTTTTGCAACAGAATTTCCTAATGCAATGCATCTTTTGATTTCTTGACTGATCCTTACATGGGTGCTGAATGTCGTTGTTGGGTACCATCAAGTTGATATCTGACTCATAGCGACCCTATGTACAACAGGGGAAACACTATTGTTAGTGCTCCTCTGCTATTCATGGGTTTTCAATGACTGATTGTTTTTTAGGAGTGGGTTTCTGGGTCCTTTGCCAAGCCTACAGCACCTAGTGTTCCAAGGCAGTCTCCCATCCAAGTACTAACCAGGCCTGGCCCTGCTTAGCTTCTGAGATCTGACAGGATTGGATGCCACAGTAGTATGGCTGCAGGCATGGTGTTGACTATAGAACCAAATAAAGCAAAATCTTGGACAACCTCAATCTTTTCTCCATCTATCAGGAAGTTGCTTACTGACCCAGTTATAAGGATTTGGGATTTTTTTTAATATTGAGGTACAATCTGTACTGAAGTCTGTGTTCTTTGATCTTCATCAGTAAAAGTTCCAAATTCTCTTCACATTCAGCAAGCAGAATTGAGTCATCTGCATAACGCAGATTGTTAATGAGTCTTCCTCCAATCATGATGCCGTGGTTTTCTGCGTAAAGTCCTGCCTCTCAGATTATGTGCTCAGCATAGAGATTGAAGAGGTATGATGAAAGGATATAGCCCTGATGCACACCTTTCTTGACTTTAAACCAGGCAGTGTTTCCTTGTTCTGTTCAAACAACTGCCTTCTGGTCCATATAGAGATTCCTCATGAGTACAATTAAGTACTCTCATATTCCCCTTCTTCTCAGTGATATCTATCATTTTCTATGAACTACACAATAAAATGTCTTTGAATAGTCAATAAAACATAGATAGTCATCTTTCTGGTACTCTGTTTTTGGCTAATAGCCATCTGACATCAACAATGATGTCCCATGTTCCATGCCTTCTTCTGAATCCAGCTTGATTTTCTGGAAGTCCTGTCTATATACTGCAACAGTTGGTTTTCAATAATCTTTAGCAAAATTTTACTTGTATGTGGTATTAATCATATCATTCAATAATGTCCACATTCAGTTGGATCCCTTTTACTTGGGAATAGGCACAAATATGGATCCCTTCCAGCCACTTGGCCAGGTAGCTGTTTTCCAAATCTTTTGATATAAAAAACAAGTGAGCGCCTCTAGTGCTGCATCTTTTATGGAAACATCTGAATGAGTTTTCCATCAATTCCTGGAGCCCTGTGTTTTGCCAATTCCTTCAAGGCAGTTTCCACTTCTTCCTTCAGTACCATTGGTTCCTGATCATATGCAACCTCTTCAGATGGTTGGTCAGCCACCAATTCTTTTTGGTATAATGACTCTGTGTATTCGTTCCATCTTCTTTTGATGTTTCCTGTGTCCTTTCATATTTTCACTATTGTCACTTGAAGCTTGATCTTTTTATCAATTCCTTAAGGTTGGGAAAACTAGATCATTTTCTTCCTTTTCGGTTTTCAATCTTGAGCTCTTTGCATGTCATTATATTTGATTTTATTTCCTCTCAAGCTGCCCTTTGAAATCTTCTGTTTAGTTCCTTAACTTCATCATGTCTTCCTCTTACTTTAGCTGCTTGACATTCAGGGGCAAGTTTCATAGTCTCTTTTGTCATGTAAATTGGTGTTTTCTCTTTTTTTCCTTTTTTCATAACCTTTTGCTTTCCTTATGAATGATGTCTTTGATGTCATACCATAACTCATCTGGTCTATCATTTGCTTCTAATACATCAAATCTGTTCTTGAGGTGGTCTCTGAACTCAGGTGGGGTATACCCAATGTCATACCTTGGCTCTCATACACTTGTTCTAATTTTCTTCAGTTTCAGTTTGAACTTGCATATGAGCAGTGGATGGTATGATCAAAATCAGCAGCTGAGCTTGTTCTGACATTTGATATTGAGATTTTCCATTGTTTCTTTCCACAAAGTAGTCAGTTTGGTTCCTGTATGTTCCATCTGGTGAAATCCATGTGTATGCAAAAGTTGGGACCAAAGAAGGTGGCTCAGCAGTGGAAATAATGGCCTTGGTGATAGAAATGATGCTGGAGATAGCATGATATATATTTTTTCAGACCAATAACCTTTTCCTTTCTCTCAGTTATACTTAAACCAGTTGATTTTTTATCTTAGGACTATAAGTTTTCACTTTCATTTTTGCAGTTCATTCTAACAATCCTACAAATTCTGAATTATTATACATGAGAGCTTTATTCTGGATGCTGGTCAGACACAACCCCCTTCTGAATCATGCCATAACTTAAAGCAGTGATTCCACAGGGCTCAGATGAATCCTGCATAACATGTATGTGTAGGGGGAGCTATATGAGGAACAACTACATTGAAGAATACAAGTGCAATGATTTTACTAGGGAGAGATATGTAGAGATATAATGTCTTGAAGTACTAATGGATAGATTTTCATTTTCTTTTTACTCCTCATTACCCCTCAACATTATTCATTAAAATTAGACCTTGAGGCTGAGACTTATTATCGAGGGAAAGGATCCAATATATAAAACAAAGAATCACATTCTTAGAGTTTACTTTGGAATTAGATCTCTGAAACCCTTTACAAGAGCCACTGTCTCAAGAGATAAAGTTTGGATTACAAAAAGCCAAGATTTTTAAAAGAGAAAAAGGTTTTGAGTTTCAAAAGTTTGAATACTTAGTGCAAAACTTAAAGGTTATCCAGTAAATGAGAGATTTAGAAAGAACACATGGTGAAAAAGGAGCCTGGTTTCCACATCCAAAAAGAAATTAGTTTAGGTTGGCTGAGGGGAGGAAGGAGACTTGTGATTAATTTCTGATAAGAGGGGTGATGAATACCCTAAAAATATTTCAGGAAAATTGAGAGCAGACTCCTGTGCTTCATTTCTATGATAAAGCTCAAGAAGGAAGCAAGCCTTGTAAAATGGTGGCCAAGATAGAAATGACTAGAAAGTTCAAAACCTCTTAAGAGCCCAGAGGGTGGATCAATATGATGAAGTTATCTGTGTCCTCATGAAGCCTACAAATGGCTATGAGATATGTAGTGGGCTAGATCATGGCCTTGAAATTTCAGTAACAGTGCAATATGTAAGTCTGATATGACTACAGGCATTAGACACTGTGGTAGGGATAAAAACCAATTGCTGAAATATAATAGAGGTTAGGCTCCACTCAATGGATACTAACAGAATATAATCATGGATAGAACAGCCTTCTTCTCATTATGGTATTTAGATGGTATGCCATAGAATGATAAAGGGCATAAGCTTGATGTTTACTCAGTTTTTACCTGAAAACAATGCTTAATCTCCTGTTTAATGGAAAGTACCTTGAATCAACATTAAAATTTCTAAAAGCAAACCGAGTAGGGGCTTGATTCAGTAATGGGGAAGGATAGTCACATTTTTACATGCTTGAATTAGACTATGAAAATCATAACTACAGCAGGACTATTGCTGGAGTAAATTACTACAACAAAAATACCCTATATTCCTGAATCTAATCCATACCTCTCAATAGTTTTATGGATCTAAAAACTCATATGAAGATTAGAATCATGTGGATTGGATTTGTGGTTAAGAGCTCCTGATTCCGTAGCCCTCTGAAACTACTGAAAGTATGTGGATTAGATTCGAGAATATATGATATTATCTTCTGGTTCTGAGGGTGAAAATTCTAAAATTAGACCTTAACAGGGCTGCATTCCTTCCAGAGGATCTAGTGGAGAATCTATCTCCTTGCCTTTTCCAGCTTCTAGAGACCAATTGTATTCCTTGGAACATAGTCTCCTCCTTCATCTTCCAGAAATATATATTTTCAACTCTTCTTCTCTTTCCATCTCCTTAGTCAGTTTCCTCTCTCTCTCTCTCTCTCTCTCTCTCTCTCTCTCTCTCTCTCTCTCTCTC